>CBVK0102811901.1:0-13843 GCA_900067695.1 Picea abies
CAACAGTCTCCCATCTACCCCACTTCCCTTCCAGGGCTTCAGCAACATGCCAGATAGGGAGTCTCAAAGCACTGTAGCTATAGCTTGGCACCTTGGGAATTAACTCCCAGTAATTCTCTCACCTCAAGTGAATTTCACGGGCCTGACAACCTGCATCTTCAACCATGGGTTGACAACCCGACTCTTCGACCGGAAACAAAATCAGGTACCAGTACGAATGGTAGCATGGATCCCCCCAAAATGGTAAGAATCATGAATAAATAACAGTCTGTAGACGAGGAATTACATTTTGTTCCCCAAATATATATATATATATATATATATATATGCATGTGTCCTTTAAGACGCCTAACACACAAGGGACTCCCTTTTCCCACTTGTTATTCAGTGTCTTCCCCCCTGGAACTTAGGATAACATAAAGTTATAATCATACTTTAGACTTTAGGAATAGTAATATAATATTCCTTTGCGATTAAGCCCTCAAACTTAGACCCTTCTTAGACTCTTAACCCCCTTTCCCATCCTAGTGGAGTTTAGCCCCCCATCTGTTTTGTGTGGAAGGTCGACAGCAGTGATGTACATTGTTAAAATATTAGTGTTTACATATTACAATAATAGGCACGATGGCCTTTTAGCCAATCTAAGCTCTCCATCCTAATAGTCACATAGGTACTATGTCCTATAATATCCTATCTCACTAGCCTATACAACATATGTACAATTTGGGTTTGGCCTAGGGGTATTACAAAAGTCGTCTCTACAAAATATAGTTTGGCCAGAGTAATAAGCTTCAAATACTAGTTTTAGTTGGTAATTTCGTTATAATTAACATTGATAAGTATCCTCAGTTTCGAAGACATAGAAATATGGACCTCACAATTATTTGATGTAGTCAATATAAAGCATGGGTATTTTTGAAAAATTTTGTACACAAATGCGCTATGTATCCATACTCATGCAAATGTGCTTGGTATATGCATTTAGCTACACATCTTAAAGGGAGAAGTGAACCATTAAACTATAGGATACTCTACATTATATTTAATCTATTTATACAACTACGACTGATGCATTTGCATTTCATGGCTAATGCACCTTGATTTTCAAATGGAGATAGATTGAAAACTATGTTCCTTTTAGGATGTGAAATATTTGTAACATATGCATGTTATACAAATTCTACATGTGACAAGAATGTGCTAACACATAAACTATACTAGCCTCACCTCTACTATAGCTATACAAAAATCCACTCATCGTTTTCCCATCTGGGCCTAGTCCAATAGTTGTAACATAGGGCATTTTGTGCAATGAGGATTGAGCTCAAGGTCTTTTTTAATATTCAAAAGTGTTAGGAGGTTGTTTGAATTTTTCAATGTGCATATTTTAATCATTTCCCATCCCATCTGGCATTGACACGTTGTTCGAAGTGTCTTAGGAATTGTGCTAGATAGGTTGTTATACTAATTAGTCCTTCTAAAGCTTTCCCTGAGGACAATCATTTGCCAATCTTGGACACAAAGGTCTCACATTTTTGCCTATTTTCCTTATGTTTTATTTGACATGCAATGTGAGCAGATGTTATGGTTCTAACAATTATTTTAAACGTACATGTCTTTCATCTTCAACATCTATTGGAGAAAATCTCAGTGTTGTAAAGGTTGAAATAGTTTGTTATTTTACTTTTATTGGTGCCACTAGAAACTTGGTTTTGGTCTTGTCTCTTCCAACTTTACAATCATATTCCACATGGTTATTAACTTATTTCATAGGTCATTATTGAAAATGGGCACCTAAGGTAAAACATGCTACTAGAATGTCTTAAGACAACACTATCATTTGTAAGGCTCAAGAACATATATAACATGATAAAACTAGAGACACACACAGAGATAGTTACATGCCTTTCATTGATTCCTTTATATTGAAGTGCATAGATATTTGAATTTATTGAAGTGCATAGATATGTAAAGATACATTCCCATTATGGTAAGCCAACCACATGGGAATCCTTGAGTGAACTAAGATCTTCTAGAATGACAAATACTAGAAATTTTGTATTGTCGGGTATGAATTTTGAGCAATCTTTATCTTGATCCAGAACGACATTCATTTTTTTATAATCTTTCATTTAATTATGATCCCTTCATACCATTGCTCTTTTCTTGTCAAATTCATGCAACAAGTTTATGCAAGATGAAGAGATTCCTCATGAAATGATTATAACAATTAAGAGAACTATTTAATTTTATTAATTCAACATGCTTAACTTTTAGGTTTGGCAAATGAGACACTAGGGCTATGCTAATTAGTTAGACAGTTATTGTTCCTCAAAAGAACTCAATTCTACCCATAATTTGATCATGTGTATTTCTTAGGGAATAAACCATATGAAAAGGTTTAGAGGAAAAAATGTAATCAAACAAATCAAGCCTTCCTTCAAAAATTACATATAGGTATGAACCATTCTCAACCAAACTTGTACATGCTAAAATTATAGTTCTATGTTGTACGTGCGAGCATTAAATTGGAAGGTTGTAGAGAAAGAAAAAACACTTTTAATTATTTCTTTATTGTTTTCAAATCAATGGATGCTAATATAGAAGATAATGTGTAGAATTCCTACTACTAAAACATATTTTGTTGGGTATGTTAAATTTATATTTATAGTGATGGTTATAAAAAGTCTCAAAATGTAGTCTTTGTTGAAAGATCATTGAAATCTCCATGGATATTTATTACCAAATAAAATACACTCCTAAGAAATCTCATTGTAGACCAATGTTGAAAGATCATTTGAATGCTAACAAATCTTGAATTATAAAAATAATAAAAACATGATTTATGTTCCAAACTAATCACACTTTAGATATTTTTGAAAAGTCCATCCTCGATCGTTTCCCAAATTCAAATAAGCATAATCCTCTCAATTCTAGGGCAACACGAGATAGAGATAAGATAATATAACGTGAAGATTGTGAAAAACTAGTGTAGTAAATGGATTTGCAATAGGTATTGAACAATCTCTCAAATTGAAAATGCTTCCAATTCCCATATTCTCCATCTATTTCTTTCAACAATGTTAAAAATCATGTGGACATGAGATGTAGTGGAAAACATACTACATGGAAGGTACGCAATAAAACGTGTCCATGCTTTGACCATGGTTTCATAAATGGATTTGCAATAGGTATTGAATGATCTCCCAAATTACAAATGCTTCCAATTCCCATACTCTCCATCAATTTATTTCAACTATGTTAAAAAATCACATGGGCATGAGATGTAATGGCAAACATACTACATGGAAGGTACAAAATAAAATGTGTGTCCATGCTTTGACCATGGTTTCATTCGGGAACTAGACAAAATAAGTGCACTTGCAATATGCATTCCTATCCTTTAATGATATATTCATGTGTATGTTAGGGGAGGTATACGTGTTCCCTTAATGGAATATAACACTTATACCTCCATCAAGAAAGATGAGTGTTGGGTGGAGGGTCAAAGGTAGTTTTCGAGAGGGAAATAAATCATGAGGGGCATATGGAAGCAACTCCCTTCAATGAAATAAATGCATTAATAATTTGACAAACTCGAGCACCAAACACTATCACCATCACTTCTGAAATGCAAGCTTGGAAAACCCAACAACCATAATTTGATGAATTACTTACAGTACTAGCTTAAATAACATGATTGTTTTAGCTCCCAAAATAAGACCCTAAACTTTTTATCCAATCACATTTCAAAGAAATTGAAATATTTTAATAAAGAATATTTTTTTCTTAAAACATAGTGTAACTACAAATATGTTTTTAAGTGAACTTCTGATATAAAAATAGGTCAAATATGAATAAATACAATATATATATCTATGATAGGGATAATAAGGAAATCTTGTGGTGGCACCCTATATAAGCAAGGTAATGCCAATAACATCATCATCGCTATCGTTTAAAACAAGTCAAAATATAATGTCAATATTGTCACATTATGATGCCATAAACAAAACCACAAAAAAAGTAAAGATGAACACGTTTGATGATCTTCATATATATAAAAGTCAAAATGATGTGTACATCA
Source organism: Picea abies (assembly GCA_900067695.1). Lineage (NCBI taxonomy): Eukaryota > Viridiplantae > Streptophyta > Pinopsida > Pinales > Pinaceae > Picea > Picea abies. The sequence goes on from CBVK0102811901.1 coordinate 4,088, forward strand.
TCATATCTCAACATCAATCTATGAAACAAGCTAATATGATGGAGATAACATGCATTTGGATTGTCATATAACATATACACCCCACTAGCATATGGATCCTAATGATCATCATCCTCATTAGCATCATCTCCACCACCATCCTCGTCCTCCTCCTCCTCACCCTCATCCTCCTCCTCTTCACCTCCCAGCTTTGATCCAATCTCAACATAGTTTAAATCATCATCTTTTTTTTCCTTGGATCCAATGGCCTGAAAATAAAACAAACATATGATATTAAACATAAGCATTAAGTACATTTTATATAATCAAATCGATCCTTGATATACGAAAAAAATTCCAAATTATTCCATAAAAGTAAAATAAGAATAAAAAAAAATTAACATGTTTTTTACTTAGTTAATCAATCAAATTTTCTACATAATATGTGTCTAACTAACCTACATCTTGAATTAATGTCCATCTAATTCATACAATTTTTTAAACAAATTTTCTACATAATTTATGTGTCTAACTAACCTACATCTTGAATTAATGTGTCTATCTAATTCATACAATTTTTAAAACTTGAATGCCAATAGGAAAAGAACCAACGTAGATTCTTAATGTAGGGACAATGAAATTAAAACAAGCACATTCCCTAAATTCAATAAAAATTATTCATCGTTGAACAACCATGTGGAGTTTTGTAGAGTTACTTAATAAACAAAAGCCAATAAAGTATGCAAATGGATATACAGGACATGATAAATTAGAAGGTATAGTTGAAAATCATAAAGTGTAGTTCTCAAGATTGGTATGTTGATGATGTTATCATGACAAGTAATTAATTGGTATAGTTGAAAAGCATAAAGTGTAGTTCACAAAATAAAATTGGTATGTTGATGATGTTATCATGACAAGTAGTAGTGAAACTGAAGTTGCAACCACATAAAAAGATCTACTAAAATTCAACATGATAGACCTTGATATGTTACATTATAAGAGTGTAAAGAAACATAACCTGGAAAGAATAAAGTTAATGTAGATTATTAAGGGATTTATTAAACAGGGTTTCAAGTTGATATAGAAATCAAAAGCATTGTTGAAACTAAGATAATTAACCTAAAACAACATCCTAGTGAGAAATGTATGTCTAAAAGATCATGTTCATGGCAATTATCCTAGTAATGGTGAGAAATGCATGTCTAAAAGATCATGTTCATTGAAATTAAAGTAATGGTGACTTATCTCGAATAAATTATGATTTTTTATGCCGACATATAAAGAAACATTTTTTTTGTGTCAAACAATTAAGGGTTGATTTTATGGTCGATATGATGGTTAGTAGATTTTGGTGCATCACTTAGAAATCAAGCCTTTAACTAGTTTGTGGACATGAATCAAGGAATACATGGTTATTCAAAAGGATAAATTTAATCAAGTTTCTTTCAACATTTTTATATTCAACATGGAAACATTTGGGTGCATAAAAGTTAAAAGAAATCCAGCAAAAATATATGGAGATTTTAAGTAATTATAACAAAAAATTTAAGTATTTCTTAAGTTGGTGGTTTTTTTTACAATATCATAAGTAGTATAATGAATGCTTATAGTAAAACCCATTTTTGTTCACCTAGATGTGTAACCTTCGATATGGAGAAACCTAAGGTTTTTCCATTTTTATCCAAATTACAAATGTGACTAAAGATATATAAACTTATCTATTGCAGATATTCAATTGAAATGTGACACTACACTCTTTTTCAAATCACAACCCAACTGCTTTTATCTGGCTTGAGCACAAGGGATTGCATCATTTTTCCAAATCGCAATGTGACAACTACACACAAATTGATACTAATGTAAACTAAACAAAGTTAACATGTATGACCTATGTTCATTGATCACATGGAGCTTTAGAGATGAACTGTCAATCTTGATGTGGATCATGAGATATATATCATACCCAAGGATCTCAACAATTGATTACTAGTTATTATGAAAACCTAAAAAGATGTGGGCAAAAAATGGTCTCGAGGATCATGGGTCTCTAAGCATGTGTTCTTTACTAGTGGCATCTCGCACTGATGATCAAAAAAGAAAAATATAGTAGGAGAGCATTGTGAATCACAACAATACCACAACTATTCATGCCATGTCAATAATTGCTAGCAGAAGGAAAATAATGAGATTACTTTCTAGTAGAAGGTATATATAAAATGGTGACAAAGCATTGTGATTCACAACCATACTACAACTATCCATGTCATGTCAATGATTTTTAGAAGAATGTAAACAATGAGTTAACTTGCCAGTAGAAGGTAAATGATGAGTCAAATTTGAAAACCAATGTCTCAAGCACTACTAGACAACATGATGTTCTTTGTATGGCCAAAATATAGGTCAAGGATCTAAAGGCATGCAATATTTGTTGCTTAGTTCATTTTTTATGCCCCCAAGACTAATCTCACAAGTGCCCCTCTATGCCAGCTTTGGGACGCGAGTTGCAACTCACCATAAAATCCAAAATGAGTCTCATTCTATTGAACCTTCAACTATATTGGATTCGAGATGTTGGAATGTGTCTAGCCTTCAACTATATTGGATTCGAGATGTTGGAATGTGTCTAGGGGAAGCCTCCTCTCGCTCGTTCCATGACCAAAACACGTTTTATCAAGAAATTCCTAAAGCCATGGTTTTTCTTAGTGAGGGTTTTGATCACCACTAGACAACGTGTTAGTCTTTGGATGGCCAAAATACAAGTGTAGGATCTAACAACATGCAATTGTTGATTCGTTCATTTTTAATGCCCCCTGGACCACTTTCACATGTGTCCATGAAGGTATTTGGGATACAAGTTGCACCTCGCCAAAAAACTAAAACTTGGCCTCAGTTTAATGAATTTTTAGCTCCAATGGGCTTGATACATTGGAATACCTCTAGGGGAACCCTTATCCCACTCATCCCACAATGGAAACATGTTTTATCAAGAAATTTATAGAGTTAGGATTTCACTCAGTTAGGAGCATTGCAAGAAGTTGAATATAAGGATCAAATTTGTCAATCACTATCTAAGGCACCACTAAACAACTTTATAGTCTTCAGATGATCAACATACAAGTGTAGGCACTGATGACATGCAATTTGGTTGCTCCATTAATTTTTTATTCCCTCGTGACCAATTTCACAAGTGTCCCTTCCCTCGTGACCAATTTCACAAGTGTCCCTAAAGGGCTTTTGACCACGAGTTGCAAATCACAATAAAACTTAAACTTGGCCTTAAGAAGATGAATCATTGGCTCTATTGGACTAAGGATGTCAAAATACCTTTAGGGGCACCCTTTTACCGCTCATCCCATGGCCATAACATGTTTTATCAGAAAAAAATTGGAGCTATGGTTTCACTTAGTGAGGAACATTACAAGAAGTTAAATTTGGGGACATTGATTTTTCTCATCTCTTATACATGTGTTATGTCAACTCAAATGTGGGAATGTTATCCTCCAACCTTCATGGCATAGATTTATGAATTTGACCCCCAAACATGAATTTGTTGCATGATTCCACAAAGGATGGAACCCTAGCTCAAAAACACACTGGCATAGCATATCCTAGGTTGTGGGATAAGCAAGAGAATGGTGTTCCTCAAGGTAATATAATGTCCCAAGTCCAATAAAGTTTATGGTTTTTCATTCCTTTTCTATGTTTGTATTTTATCACAAGATGCAACTCATGGTCCAAACTCGTTCTGAACCATTTTCCCAGATGGTCTTAGGGAGCATAAAACTTAAATGGAGATACATAAATGAGTTTTCTCAACGCTTGCGCGTGTTATTCCAACCTAGAATCCAAAACATTGTCCAACGAACTTTGTCGTGGAGATGTATGATTTATACACCCAAATGTGAATTCGATGCATTATCTAATGAATGTGGATCAAACCCTAGCCTAGAAACGCACCATAAAAACAAATCTTGGGATGTGGGACAAGTGGGGGAAGGGTTTCCATAGAGGTAATCCGACAACTTGAGTTGAATGGAGTTGATGGTTCATTGTTTTGTCACTCTATTTTCATTTTAACACAAGTTGCAACTTATGATTCGAAGTCATTTTAGTACACTTTCCAAATAGGTATCAGAGGTATAAAACCTAAACAAAGAGATATAATTGAGTTTTCTCAACTATTGCATCCGTGTTAGTCCATCCCATTTACTAGAACACTATCCTTTGACCTTTGTCGTAGAGATTATTCAACCCTTGAATGCAATTTGTTGCATTGTCTCAAAAAGGGGGAAACTCTAGCTCATAAACATGCTAACAAAACATAGCCCGAGTCATGCGAAAAGCAATAGAAAGGTTCCCTCAAAGCTAATCTAATGTCTCGAGTCCAACAAGGCCCACAGTGCATCATTTTATCACTCAATTTGTATTTTATTGGTGAGTTGCAACTCGCGATCTAGACTCATCCTAGGACACTTGTCAAACTAGTCTTGGGGGAATTAAACCTAAATGGGGAGAAGTAATTGGTTTTTCTCAGCTTCTACATGTGTTATGTCATCCTGGACATCAAAACACTATCCTCCAATCACCATGGTGAATATTTGTAATTTGTTTCCTACATGATAATGTTTTGTATGTGTTAGCACTATTCTTGAGTGTTACCACTTTACTCTTTGAATATATTCATGAACTTTGAGAGTTTTTATTTACAAAATTTCAATCGTAGTTATAATTGAAATAGGTGGAGTAGTCTTTTCCGCTAATTTGTCTTTGCATTTCCTTATAATTGAAATAGGTGGAGTAGTCTCTTCTACTAATTTGCCTTTGCATTTCCTTGTTTTCTTGTTTTTTTTATCATTGCCACTCTCCTCAATAGAAGTCTTCATTCCATTGTCGTTATCATGATTGATGTCACTAACTTCATAGAAGTATAACTTATTGAGATGGAAGACATAATGAAGGCCCCACTTCTATTTACATCTAGAACATTTATTCTAGAAATTAGAATCACAGTATTTTGATGTTGGTTGTATTTTGTGAGAACAAATGTATTTGACAACTTTCTCATACTACAAAGAATTCAGGATTCATTGTCTCTTGAATTTGTAATCATTAATTTAGCTCCATTAATAGCTTGAAAAAAATTAGGGATATTAAGAAAACTTTCATTTCGATACCCTTTCAATATTATTGTAGTGATTTTACAATGATAAACTATATGTTATTGTTGCTTAGAACCTCCCAATCATATATATTTATTGCAATCATGGAAAATTCATAAAGAGTTATTCATCTTCGGCATCCTATAACCATTTGAAAAAGTCCACAATAAAAGTTTTCTAGATCACAAAAATTCCATTAGCTCTAGTTTCCCACTAGAGGAACCAATCATAAGTTGAACCATCTAGATGAAGTGATGAAGTACTTATTTAATAGTAGTAAGTACTTATTTGAACATCATATCATTCCAACAAATTACATAATTAAAAAATAACAAGTTTCAACAAAAATTTCCTCGTTGAAATACACCTCTCATGAACAACAATTTTTAGAAAGGTTCATTTACTATTTTGTACCGTGAGTCGATTTCGACACATAAATAGAGATAAGCTATATAGGTATAAACTTTGTTTTATTGAACAAAAATTGTATGTTTTGAGGATCTTGTCACCCATAATGAAGGATCGTTATTGGACCTTATTTTCATAACAATAAGTTAGCATCAGGATTCGTGATGGTTTCATGTATGTAGATGCTTCTAATCTATCATATATATATCAATAGATATACTAGATAGAATTTGGAACTCTAAAGAGGTATTTTTAGTACCTATTGTGGAAACAGAGGGCTCTGTGAAATGTAAATCTCTTTGAGAGTTAAAGGGAGAACTATAAATGGTGTCGATCTACCTTGTGATTTAAGACTAAATTATATAAATGAAATCTTAGAATTAGAGTTAGAGCATACTATCCAGTGCTAGATTTTTGGGGTGCAAGTCACTAGATCATTGAGGATCAAGTTTGTTTGTTGGGGTAGCATTCATATTCCCATTTATTATTGGTATTACAAGTAAATTGGATAAATTCTAATTGAACCAATTAAGTTTGGCCTTGTAGAAGAAGAGCATTTGTCTCAAGAAAGTGAAAGGGATCAAGGCATGAGTTGCAACTCGCCATAAAATTGAAACATAGAATTTGATCGACAAACCATTGGATTTTTTGGAATTTGTACATTGGAATACTCAAGTGGGTTCCCTTCTCCCACTCATCCCATGATCAAGTAATTCTATAGCTAGGGCTTCACTCGATGAGGAACATTACAAGAATTTGAATATGGGGATCAATTTTGTAAATCGCCATCATAGGAACCACTAGATAGTTTCTCAATCTATAGATAACCAACATAGAAGTGGACAATCTAATATTATGCAATCTGGTTGTTCCATTCATATTTTATGCTCTCAAAGCCAATTTCATAAGTGTCCCTAAAGGGTTCCAGGTCGTAGACTGAAACTCACCATAAAACCCAAATTGGAGCTAAGTTCAAAGAACCATAGACTCCATTGGACTCATGATGTTGAAATACCTCCAAGGACACCACTCTCCCACTCATCTCATGGTCGAAATATATTTTATCAAATAATTTTAAGAGTTGGGGTTTCGCTCAATAAGAAACATTACAAGAAGTTGGATCTAGGGGTCAAATTTACAAATCACCATCTTGGGCAACATTGGATAGATTGTTAGTATCTGGATTGCAAACATACATGTGTAGGATTTCACTACATAAAATCTAGTAGCTCCATTCATTCTTTATGCCCCCAAGACGAATTTCATGTGTCCTTGAAGGGATCTAGGATACGATTTGCAACTCTCCATAAATCCCAAACTAGGCCTCGATTTGATGAACCACAGTCGTTTTTCAACATCCAATGCAAGAATACCTCTAGGCGTGTCCTTCTCTAGCTCATCCCATAGCCAAAACAAGTTTTATTGGGAAATTTATGAAGCTACGGTTTTGGTCAATGAGGAACATTGCCAGAAGTTGGATGTTGGGGTCAAATTTGAAAATAACTATCATGGGAACCACTAGACAACTTTTCGAGTCTTTATATGGATAACATATAGGTGTAGGATCGGATGACATGAAATCTAATTTCCTTGTTAAATTTTTATGCCCCTGAGACCAATTTCAAAAGTGTCCTTGAAGGGCTCTCGACCACAAGTTGTAATTCACCATAATACCAAAACTAGGCCTTGGTTCTATGTACTATTGACCCCATTAGACTTGGGCACCAGAATACCTCTATGGGTGCCCTTCTCCCTCTCATCCCATAGTCAGAACATGTTTTTATGGGAAACTTTTTAAGGTAGGATTTTGCTCAGTGAATAACATTGCAAGAAGCTAGATCTGGGCGTCAAATATTGGAAATCACAATCTTGGGCACCATTAGAGAACTTTCCAATCTCAAGATGGCCAAAATATAGGTGTAGGATCTGACGACATGCAATCTAGTTGTTTCATTCATTCCCCCGAGACCAAATTCACAAGTCTCCTTGAAGGGATTTAGGCTGTGAGTTGAAACTTACCATAAAACTCAAACCATGTCTTGTTTTGACAAATTGTTGACTTATTAGACTCAAGATGTTGTAATATTTTAGGAGTGTCCTTATCCCTCTTGTCTCAATGGCTAGAACAATTTTTATTGGACAACTTTTGGAGCTAGGGCTTTGCTCAATGACGAACATTGTAGGAAGTTGGATTTGGGGGTCAAATTTGCAAATCAACATCCTTGATTATTGTTGGGTAGGGGGTCAAATTTGCAAATCAACATCCTTGATTATTGTTGGGTAGCTTGTCAATGTCCAACCAACCAACTTACTTGTATAGGATCTAATGACACACAATATTGTTTCTCTATCATTTTGTATGCCCGGGGGACTATTTTCACAAGTGTTCCTGAAGGACTCCAAGCTATGAGTTGAAAATCTCCATTAAACCCAAATTGTGCCTCGGTTTGACAAACCATTAATTGTTGGACTTGAGGTGTTGGAATACCCATATAGGTTCCCTTCTATTGTTCATTTCATAGTTTAAGCAAGCTTTATCAAGCACTTTCTGGATCTAGGTTCTAGTCTGTGAGGAACATTGTAAGAAGTTGGATCTAGGGATCAAAATTGGAAATCACCATCCTTGATTACCATTGGATAGAATGTTAGTCTTCAGATGGACAACATACATGTGTAGGTTCTATTGACCTATAATCATTTTTCTTCGTTCATTTTTTAATTCCCCGAGACCAATTTTAGAAGTGTCCCTAAGAGGCTTTGGGTTGTATGTTGCAACTTGCCATAAAACCCAAACTAGGACCCAATTCAACAAACCATCAACTCAATTGGACTTGTGTACATGCAATAACACCAAAGACACCTACCTCACATGACTTCCACCACCTTAAAACTATTTTCTCAAAATATTTGAGGATTTTTCCCAGTGAGAGGTAATGCATAAAATTGCATTAGAAGGTGAAAGTAGGAAATGGCTACCCGAGACACGTGTACATCATTTTCCCCTGGCCACACCCCGAAAAAAAACTTTTCAGATTTGATAGAACATAGTTCCTATTGCTTGGTGTGTTTTTTCATTATCAAGAGCAAAATGACCATTGTCCCACATGGCTCTAGGCGACAAGCTAGGGAATGCAAAAAAATACAAAGAAAGTTATGAAATGACGAATCGTCAACTCTATTATACTTGTGCACATAGAATAGCACTAGGGATACCTATCTCACACAAGTTCTACCACCCTAAAAGTGTTTTCTTGGAAGATTATAAAACTAGGAGTTTACCTAGTGAGAGGTAGTGTAAAAATGAATCGAAAGGTGAAAGTAAGAAATCACTACTTGCGAAGCATGCATACATAGTTCTCATTGTGCCCATGCAAAATACACTTTCTATAGTTTACAAAATGTAGTTCCCAAGTTTTGTGTGTTTTTCCTACCTCTAGTAGCAAAATTGTCATTATCTCATGCTGGCTCTAGGCCCTGAATTAGGGTGTACAATAAAATGAACACTTGTGGATGGAATGATGAACCATCATCTATGTTGGACTTATGTACATGGAATAACATTATGGATTCTCTCACAAGTTTCACCACCCTAAAACTATTTTCTCAAACAAATTGGAAAACCAGGATTTCACCTAATGAGATGCAATGAAAAAAATACAGTAGAAGGTCAAATTAAGAAATGGTTACCTAGGAAGCATGTTGACATCACCCTTAGCTTGGCCACACCCAAACACACTTTCCAAAGCTTATGAATGTAGTTCACATGCTTCTTGTTTTTTTCACCCCTAGGTAAAAACGTCGTAACTTCTTCATAACAGATCCAAATTTAGTGAGACCAAATGTTTTGGTTAGGGTACAGTCTATAGTGTGTTGTGTAATAGTTTCAGATCAATTCAGAAATATTTTGTGCAGGGCATGCTCTACAAAGTCGCTCTATAGAATAAACCAAAATTCAGCAAGGTACGTCATTTTTTCTATAACTCCTTTTCTGAGAGGTTCCAAGTAGTGACACTTGGAGGAATTTCATAAAACAAACTGAAGAACATTGTGTATCTGTTTCAGATCTTTATACATTACATGTACAAAGATATGATTACTTCAAGTTAGGGTTGTTGACTAATCCAAAACTAAGCATGTGAGACTAAAGAAAAGTTTGATAAAAATGCTAGTCTCTTGTTGTTAAAGTTAAGGAAGGTTTGCAGGAATG
>CBVK0102812024.1:0-17940 GCA_900067695.1 Picea abies
GGCCTAAATGAAGGTTTTTTAAGATTGAGCTCCTCAATGTTAATGAAATGCATAATTGAGCCCCAAAAATGAATCTACTCGATGATACCTTTCCAATGGGCTATCGCACACCTAAAACAAAGATCGTATGCAAAAGTTGTGACCCCGGGAAGTTGATGTACTAACTTACCCAAATGGGGCCCACATGATTTTTGGCGCTTCATCTCCTAGGGTTAGGTTTTTGGATGTCTAGGGTTTTTGGCATTCTTTCTTATTGTAAAAATTACTTCAAAGCCTCATTGTAAACTTCTTCTTGTGAATGTGCACTGTTGTCACATCTCTTCTCAGAGATAAGCCGCCACCATTTCAGCAAGCTTGTTTCCGCTGCATTTTACAGTTTCAACTTATTTTGCTATTGAATAGAAAACTAGTTTTACTGTATCTCTATTTTTTTGTGTTAATCACCTGTTAATAATCTGTATTCATTTCATTCTTCTCATAAAATCCGGATCAACCTAGTATCCTCAAAACTTGGTCAAGGGCCAACATGCCCCCACACTCACCTATGACTCGTCCCAAGTCACTCTGATCTGGGTAGTTATGTTTCGAAAGCCTCGAACTTGTCTCAAGAAGATTTGACTTGTTTTTGTGCCATGACCTCCTGTTCAGTGAACTCTTGAGTGACTTCCTCATTCACGGGTCGTTCTAGGCGCTGTTCAACTGTAGTGACAACTTACTCTAGTTCTTCTCCTTGACCCTTAATCTCTGTGAACAGTTGGTAAGCCTCATCCTGTACAGGTTGGAGCCTCTGATTCACTTCCATGACTCTACTCTGAATAATATGGACCTACTGCTGGGCAGTGCACTGCTCCTGGGGTCACTTCATTCTTTCCACAACCGACAGGGGCTTCAACTGCGCCTGTATTGTTTCTTCTTGTTGCTTTGCCTCTTGGAGATGTGACTCAAGTTCCTTCAGTTCTGCATTCTCAGTGATTTTCTCATAATTCTAGGCACTACAATCATTGAGTTGCTTGCATTCTATGGAAAGAGCCTTTATTCTATCGACTGCACTCCTGGTAGTCGCTTCTCTTTGATCTCTTACATCTTGCGGAGTGCTAGGCGTTGTGTGGAGCTCTATATATGCTATTCCTTGTTGTAGCTGCTGGATGGCTTCTGCAAGATGCTCTACTTGAAGTGTGACTTGGGCTTCAGCCTGTATCTCTAAGCCTGTCATAGTGAGGAGGGATCTGTTTACGGCTTCTTTTACTTCGAGCTTCTCTGCGAGCAACTATTCTTTCTCTTGCTGCATCTGTGCTTTCTCCACTTCAAACTTGGCCTTGAGATTAACCTTCTCCTGTTCTACTATTTTGTGTTGTTCTATAATGTCACCTTGTACTTGATTTAAGGTATGGGTAGCTTGTTCGGCTTCTTTTTGTGTGCGACGAAGACAAGCTTCAATTGTATCAACTAATCGACAGAGTTGGGATGGCTCATCCCCTAACTCTGGTTCTTCTGATGGTAGGGGTGCACTGGACACTACGTGGCTGGACTGAAGGGCCTGTTGTACCCCTCATAACTCAACCTTAAGTCTGTCATACATTTCCTCTTGCTTAGCTTCTTATTTCTCCACAATTTCTAGAGAAGCATCATTGAGGGTGGCTATGATGAAGTCGAAGTCATCAATAGTAAGAATGGTATTCATCTTGGTCATGGCGGCTCTCGATTTCTTCTGGGATGAAGGTTTCGGGGGAGAAACCTTCCTTTTCTTCAGGGTATCAGTCTCATCTCTCGGTGCTATTACTTCGCCTTGCTTTTGTTCGGCTCATGTACCATTTATTTCTTCTTCTTTTTCATCACCCCCTCGGTTAGGTGATACTGAAGTAGTATTTCCTGAAGCACTTCTTAATTCTTGGACCTCTTCGGTCTTCTTCATTTTGCTGGGTTCGGGTGTATCATGCACGGTTTCTGGGCTGTTAGGGTTAGACATCTCTGCAGGGTCTGTTGGAATAAGGAGGTTTGCCGACCATTTCTTCGTGAATTCCTCAAGATCCTCTTCCATGAGCTTGTAGTATGACTGCAACTGCTCCTTATGTTCATCGGCTTGCACTGTAAGGTAGATGAAGTGTCGATCTATGCAGAACTTCATCAGAGGTCGAAATCTCTGTAAGGTGTTCGGATTCATGCGATGTTCTGCTTCTATGGATCTCTTCAACTGAAGGTAGTACGTATGAAAAACAATGTTTGATTGCCATTGTTTGTTCATATCACATGAATACCAAAGTGTGGAGAACTTCATGGCAAGTGGCTCAAATGGCTCGATGTCTGGGAAGGTCGCACCTTTTGGCATATACTAGGAAACAAACATGATGAGGATCAGGAGCCAGCTAAAGTGAAACTTGTAGCCCTGATCCTATGCTTCGCGACAGTCTAGTTCGAGTTGATTGACTAGGTACTTCGCCAAATTTAGCTATAAGCCTTCTACACACTTCCTCGCGAGGTCTATGACAAAGCATGTGACCTGTGTGGGTCAGTTCTTACGTACCAACTTTCTAGCTATTAACTAATATGCTAGGCACATTGCACCATTCTGTATGGAGGATACCTTGTAGCCTCACATCCCCTTCTCGACATCACCATATGTATCCTTAATATTCTGTGCTAGCGCACAATATGTGGCTTTTCCTGGGTAGAACTCCTACGGGTCAAGTCCTTGCATACTCAACCATGTGATCCTATGGATCAGTGTCAGATCGACTGTAATATGGTGGTCTAGTCATAAATAACCACCATGGTAACATGAGAGCAATATCTTGACACAAGCATTGACTTCTTGGTGACTTCCAAAATGTGGGATCTTCATTATGTTTAACAGGGTGGACTGCGCGAGGTTCATCGTCCATGGTTGAGGGATTATCTTTGAATTCTTTCCCTTCATCTTGGTCATGTACTTATATGGGGAGAGCGTATTGTAGTTTTTGAGATCTCCGAGGTTGAAGTCACTAAACTTCAACGCTTTGATCTTATCTTGTTGTGTGTGAACTGCACGTATCCCCTTCTGGAGGTACGCAGTAATCATGGTGTACTCAAATTCCCTTGGCACACTATCTCGACTCACTGCTCCGGCCAGAGGTGGGATGTAATCCGACAATATGGATGGGATCAACTTTGCATTGGCTAGGTCTTCACTATGTTTAGTTCTCTTTTCTGCTGATGGTCAGGATGATCCAGCTCCGTGAGCAGTCGATGGAGAGGCTTGTAGTCCTCTTGTCAATGATTCTTGAATACTTGTAGACATCACTCTTTCGGACATTACCCTTTCAGTCATTAGGTTAATAAGAACTTCCTCGACAATTTTCTCTGGAACGCTAAGCTTGTCCAACATGCACACTCGTGGTTGAATGCCTTGGGTTTGAAGAGTAATAGGTTAATGCAACTGGAGAGATGGCACTAACACAATTATCACTGTGATAAATCGACTATGTTGTGATCTCTGATAGTCACGATTGGAAAAAGTGTTCTCGTTGCGTGGCACGATGGGATAAATAGATAACTCTACAAGAGATCTCTTGCAATGGGTGAGAAGCCTTCATTAACTTAGTTCTATCCATTGTGGCGTGGTCCCAATGGTCTGGTGGGGAACTTTCTGACCATAAATGCCTTTGTACCCGTTCGGACCATCGGTCGAATGGTTATACTGTCTCTAATGACTATATTGATTTGCCATGGATAAGTGCCATGTGATGTTGTTTTGATATTCCGACGAAGCTCCAATTTTGCAAATTTTCCATCTGCGAAGTTCCCTCAGGGACCTTTGGTAACTTTTCAATCTTAGCTCTCTTCTTACTTATTTTTCTAGCCTTCTTTCTAGTGATCTTTGTCTCAGAATTCCTTTTTCCATTCTAGTTCTTATCTTCTTTTGACATAGTAACTTCGTGCTGTTGAGGTTCTTTCCTAGAAATCAAGGGTGTTGGACCTTGACCAAGTTTTGAGGAACACTTGGTCATATTTGACCATTTTTGGACTTCGACAGCCTGTCAAAGATGGAGTGCCAGGCGAAGCAGAGATCATGGGATCTTGTTCCACTTTTGGGCCCTTTTAGGGTTTTGGGTTAATTTAATGGGAAAGGGATGTCAGCTCATGGGTTTACCCATGATTAGGCCCACTTTTGTAATGTATAAATAGAAGGATAGGAAATGTAAGAAGGAGTAGATATGATTTCTTAGTGCAATTGGTAGTGCATCTCTGTGATGTTGAATAAGTGCTTTGTGAAAACTGTTTAAGGCTTGCAAGGCTAAGTGCAAGTTACTGTGAGGTTGCTATAGAAAGCTAAGTGCTGTAACGCAAGGAAGAAGGATCTAGCGAGCTGCATAGATCTTCTATCTTATGCGAAGAAGGGTTTTGGAGGCTTTTTGTTTGTAACAGATTCAAGATGATAATGAAGAATAAGATTTTGTGGACGTATCCCTAGGGTGGGGGTGAACCACGTAAATCCATGTGTTATGCTCTGTGCTTTGATTCAATGTGTTTTTGCTTATGCTATGTGCTTCTTAGATATATATGATTGTTAGATCTGATGTGTATGAGGATGCTTAGTGCTGATCTACTAGATCTGATCTGGGTTACTATGGTTAAGTACTACAATATTGTAGATTTGAGTGCACACCGTGATGCTCTGTGCTATCTGCGAAATAAAATAAGGGTTGAATATTGACGAATGATCGATGCTAAGTGCTCTATAAATGATATAATAAAAAATTTGTGTCCCAACTAAGGTTGCAGACAGCTGATTCTTGCAACCACCCCTACCTCTACCTCGGGTGAGACTTCACCTGCTTCACAGGTGTTGCCGAAAGGGCCAGTAGTTAGGGTTTTGTTGGTGTGCTCTTGAGAGTTGAACCCTGGGTTTTCCCCTGTGCCAACAAATGGTTCTGTTGCCGGGAATTGAAACTATGATTGCTGGGAACTGAGGAAGAAGAAACTTTGTGCAAAAGAAAGCTCTGTGCATAGATCCGTTTCCCTAGTGCGCAACGTTTTACCTGATCTATGAAGCTTTGTTCTAGGAATAAGGTCAGATCTGAAGAAAGGAAGATTAGATTTGAAGAAAAGAAGTGAGATCTGAACGCTCTATGCTCTAAGAAATGTAAAGGAGGAAATTTTTGAAAGAAAGAGGTCAGATCTGCAGAAAAGACGTAAGATATGTAAGCTTTGTGCTCTAATAAAGGTAATAATAGTCAAACGTTCTTAGATCTAGAAGCTTTATGCTCTGTAGAAGTAAGATAAGTGAATTTTTTTTTGTTTCTAGAGCATGGATCTAGGTATGTTTGATAGATTCTATCCTAGCTTAAAAACTAGGGAATTAATAGATGAAATAAAGTTTGATATGAATAGATCTGATAGGTATAATGATAGATATGTTATACCTATGCATAGAAAGAATGTCGGGACTAACAAATGGATGCAGGATCCTAGAAAGAATTTTCTATAGGTTAGCTATCACAATTCTAGTGCGCAGTACAAAAGAGGCTGGGGATCATTTAAAAGAAAGTGAGGATTAATCCTATGTTACAGTTGCAGAAAACCAGACCATCTAGCCAAGGAATTCCCTGGTAGAAGACCTAGTTGTTTCTGTTGCAAAGCTAGGGACCATGAGGTATTGGATTTCCCTAGAATGATCGCTAAGCTTGAAAGGATAAATCTGAATCAAGAAGACCATAAGGCAGATCCAGAAAATGCATAAACCCAACAAGAATAAGAGAAAGTACTAATACAGATGAAAGAAACCTTGAAGGAACATAAATATGTCCGATTACCATAGATATTCAAAGAAAAGGAGCAAGTCAAAGAAAGAATAGGGGACTTCGACGTTGACTGTATTCTTGATGAAGAAACACAAGTGAACATTATGCTAGAAAGAACTTGGGAAGCTATAGGGAAGCCTGCCATGATTCAGAGGAAAACTGATGATGTTATGTGTAAAACTCGCTCAGATACCTATGATAGTCAATGGAACTTCGACAAAATAAGATTTTGAGATTTTCAAATTCATTGAGGACAACACCCCATTTACTATGCTACTCGAAAAACCTTGGATTGAAAGAGATCAAGCCATAAAGAAGGAAGAAGACTAGGTTTTAGAACAACAGAGACAAGAGTTAAAAGATTTCATGACTAAAAGGATCGCATAGTTTATAAAAGAATAGGAGAACCGCTCGAAGCCACCTGACACTAGAAGCCTAGATGTCGAGGCCAAAGTTACACAAAAGGATGAAATTTCTAGCCCAGATAAAGAAGAAGTGATATACCTAAACCCCAGGAGAGAATCTCACCAGCATGAAGTGACTATGTACGAGGAAAATAAGAATCAAAATGGGAAGATAATCACCAAGACGAAGTTCACTGGTGTTAGTGATTATTTTTGTCATTTGGCGAAGAAACACCCAGGGTTGTAGATTACACAAGAAATGCCCAAGTGCAGCATGGGAGAATCCCTATTTTCCCAAGTAGCAGGTCAAGCGAGCGGGAAAAATGTCATCGGCAGCCCCCAAGATCTATTTTACAAAGCAGATTGACGGTCACTGGGTTTTCGGAGCTACCAAATTGCCCAAGGTTTAATGCAAAGGACAACTCTCGTATTTCATAGCAGGTTTGGGTCATCCAATCTAACTGAGACAGGTGGCAGCCTGTCAACATATCGTGGATCGGGGTTTCGGAGAACAGGGATCCCTCTACTCATTTCACTTGAAAGTACCAATCGACAAAACGCTGAGAGCGCCTTTGGCACCAAGCCCACGGTCTCAGCCCTAGGTCATATCAAGCGAGACTACAAACGAGGGTGGCTCCCCTGTAAATATCAAGCGCCCCCTCGTCCATTCATCCTAAGGACGCATGTCACAAGATCTGGACGCGTCGGCGTTTCGACGGTTGGGAGTTCATGGGGTGAGAGTTTCATGTTGTTCAACATCGCAAAACCCCGAACCTCGATAGCTCTGAAAGCATAGAAAGTGGGGCCCGCGATATCACAAAGTGTTTTCAGCTGCTCATCTAGAGGGGACACCTGGTAGCAAGTAGAGCCATCTCGGTGCTTCACCCATCGTGACTCCAACACACAAAGAGAAGCTCTGTTATTTTCCGATGCGCGAGGTGCCGGGAGAATCCCGGACCCGGGCCCACGGCATCGCCGAGAGAGGTAAGAATCATCAGATCTAGAGGGATGTATGGTACCAGATTAAGCCATCTCGGCATATCGCTCATTGCGATTTTTATCAGCAAAGATTAGCCCTTTCATATTCACGAACGCCGAAAGCATATGGTCACAACCCATGGTCACTTGGGGAGAAGAAGGAGCTGCACAAAGGAAACCAAAGGCGTCGAGTTCAATTGCAGAGGGGATCATCGCGACCTCCAGGCACCATCGGACCCGATCTTAATACTGTTTCTAGCATTGAAGTGAATGAAGGCAATAGCGGGTGGTTAAAACCTCCTTTCATTCATTAAATGAGGGGAATGGAGGGTTTGGCGAGTCGCCTGCTCGCAGAGGTCCTGTGTATTGATTATCTGAATGAAGCCGTGCTGAAGTCCTCGACTTGACAGAGAAGTCTACACATGCTAGCTGAGCACTTCATGGCTCAGCTACCCTCCTTACAGGAGCCATGCGTAGTTAAGGTGGCATTTAAAAGAAGATATCAGTACGAGTTTGACTGAAGGGACACCAAGCCTTGAGTGACTGGACACGCTTCTATGACATGAATTTTCCTGAGTATATAGACTCAGTCTTTGTAAATTTTTAAGTATCGATGGTTGAGCAAAGCTCCCGGTTGTAAAGCTTTAACAAAGCACTGTTATTCTGGTTATGCATGGACTTTTGAGACTTCTTGCCTTATGAATGTCAGCTTCTTTCACATCCCCGTTTACACTGTGTTAGAACAACTTGGAATTGGAGGATCCAGTCGGGCTGTAGCTGTTATAGGATGATGTTGGATAGGATGACTGTAGCAGTTACATTGTTCTAATTGGTCCTTGTGTTTTTCTCAGCGCTGAGTGACTTGGAATTGGAGGATCTAGTCAAGTCCCCTTTTCAGTTTCTTGAGACCTTGAACCAAGAGGATCTTGCATTTAGAGTCTTTCTTCTGCAAACCACTAAAATCCTGTCGCCCGAAGTCGTTTGTTCACCTTTCTTACCAAGTCTTCCGCCTATTCACCTCTTAATCAACCCACTGGCTAAAGTTAGATCAAGACCTCCTTTGCTCCTTAAATGCCAGACCCAGTCCCTGAGTTAGAATGATATTTCCCCAAGTCTCTACCCACCTGATCATCCATTAAAACTATCGTGACATAAAAATGATGGGTGTTGGGCTCTGCTCCTACAAAGCAATCCAGGAGTGACTTCCGACACTAACATTTCTGGCGTCGTTGCTGGGGACGATTTTGAATATTTTCCCCGGGATTGAACGACAACGATTAACTGATTCTGAAGGTGCATCAGATATCAAAATTATCAAGATTTCTACTGTGCACCTGGCGACTCCATTGTGATGAATCCGCTGGGGAGGACCTGCTCTATTAATTGTGGCTTTCAGAGGTAGGCATATGTGGTCTCATCCACAGTTGCCTCTAGCTATGCCTGAAACAGATCTAGAAGGGGTGCTCAGAAAGGGAAAGGCCTCTAAAGAAGAAGTGTCCACCACTGAACCAGGTAATCCACCATATCCTTCTGTGGGAGCCCCTTTTTCTCCTCCTCAGTTTCTTGACAAACCTGTTTCTCAAGTTTCCCGTTTCCTAAATTTCGGGAGTGTTCCTATTGAGTTTTCCTCTCCGGGTCTGGAACCGAAGGGACAAAACCTTGTCACTCCCCTTTCCCCTGAAACTGTACCTTGGCATAGACTTGGGACCACAGAAGATTTCCCCACTCCTATCTTTACTACCCCTGTGCAAAGAGAAGCATCTGCCGACTTGAGCTCATTAGCCGTCTCCTTAAATCCCATCTTGTTTCCCACTCCACTTCGGGACTCATTCCCAGTAGCCCCCTTGCGAACTCCTTCTCCTCCCAGCTCTCCTCCACCTAATATTCCTATGGTTGGTGCTAATCCCCCTACGAATAGAATGGATGCCATAGTCGCTGCCAGATATGCTCCCTTAATCCTACCCCATCCTTTGAATCCTCTTCCTACTGGGGATTACTTGAAATACATGCCCAAGTTCACTAGGGAAGGAGACATAACTGCCGAAGAGAACCTGGCTGCTTTCTACAGTTATGTAGACAACCTCAACATTGAAAATGAAGATGTCTGGATGAGAGTCTTTGTCCAGAGCCTGGATGGTGAGGTGAGGAAGTGGTTTAGAGGATTGGCTCCAGGGTCTATTGCTGGGATTGAATCTCTAGATAGTGCTTTCCTAAGGCAGTGGGGAGATAGGAAGTATTTCATGTATTACATGACAGAGTTCAGGTCTTTGAAGAAAATGGAAGGAGATTCTGTCTCTGACTTCTCCAAAATATTTAATAAGATGTATAAAAAAATCCCCACCGAGATAAAGCCTTCAAAAGCCTCAGCTAAGATTTCGTATGCTAGCGCGTTCGGCCCCGATTTTTGCCTTTTGTTGAGAGAAAGGAGAGCTACCTCCTTAGCTCAGATGCAAGATGCAACCATAGAGGTGGAATCCAATGTGTTAGCAGCTGATAGACTAAGGAACAAGGCCGACGCAGATAGGAGAAAAGGAAGGTCAGAAGCCTCGACCTATGACCCATTGGTGCCTCACCCTCAAGTGGATGAATTGACCAGGATGGTGAAGTCCCTATCTGTAGAGATGGAGAGAATGAAGGTTGAGGGGAGGTAAGCATATAAGGGCCCTCAGAACACCAAAAATAAAGGAGGTTTCAAGAGGCCAAATAATTTTACTCCCCCGAATGTGCAAAGAGAGAAGGGGAGAGACAAAGAAGACCAAAAAATTCAGGCTCCTTTTCAAAACAATTTTGTGGTCGAGGAGGAAGAAAGAGAAACAGGCGAGCTTGATCCTGAAATCCATTACTTCGGAGACACTCCTCATTTTCCTCATCTCACTCAATCAGTCTACAAGGAGTCTCTCATGGACAGTCAACTAAATGAACTAAGCAAGGGAGACAAGGCCAGTGGCAGCCCAGGCAGATATGATCTAAGGTCAAAGAAAAAGACTAAAGCACCTGATGTTCCTGAGCAGTCTACCAGGACAGAGAAACCTGCTGACAAAGCAACATATATTAACAGAGGTAGGAAGATCCAACCCCTCTCTCCCATCATCCAGAGTCATGTTCCCGAAATAAGAGAGATCCCAAAGCTCTCATCTTATTTTAATTTCGAGCATGAAATTCAAAAAATCAGAATCCCTGTGCCCCTGACAGAATTGATTAAACATGAAGGGTTCAAAAAATGCTTCTCTGAGATTTTACAATCTGAGGTCTCGAACCTTCCCATGGACTTCATCAATTTGCAAGATGAAAAGCCTGCAGTTATCCTAGGTCCTATGGTAGAAGACAGGAATGACTCATCCCCTCCCTTCTACACTTCCTTGAACATACATGACAAGGTATTGCACAATTTATTGATGGATTTGGGGGCTTCTCACAACCTCATGCCCAAAATTTTCATGGAGGAGTTAGGACTAGAAGTCACCCGAGCCTATCATGACCTCTATTCCTTCGACTCCAGAAAAGTTCAATGTCTAGGAGTCATCAAAGACCTGGTCGTGACCTTGTTTTAGTTGCCCATGAAAAGCGTGGTCATGGACATTGTAATGGTCGATGTCCCCCCCAAGTTCGGTATGTTATTATCAAGATCTTGGATAAAGAGACTGGGGGGAACCTTGCAGATGGACCTCACATATGCTACTATCCCAGTGTTTGGAGGAGAGCATAGAAGGCTATACAGAGAAGCCCAGCTGGCATATATAATCAGTGATGAGGCCAATCCTACCAATCATCCCATCTTTGCCTTGGACACTGACTTAGGCTCCAGTTTAATACAACTCACCCATGCCCCCGAGCCTCCTCTCAAACTCAGAAAGCAGCCCACTTCTCCTTGTGAACTTCCTCCTCCCATCACCCTCGTTTGGAAAATGTTTTTTGATGGAGCTTGTTCTCGGGAAGGCGCTGGTGCTGGGGTGTTTTTTGTGTCACCTGCCCAAGAAACCGTATCTCTGTCATACAAATTAGAATTTGAAACCACCAACAATGTGGTGGAGTATGAAGACCTTGTTCTCGGATTAAGAGATGCAAGGGAAATGGGAATTTAGGAAGTAGCAGTGTTCAGAGATGCCGAGCTGGTAGTCCAGCAGATCAGAAGTGCTTATCAGGCCAAGCATCCTCAACTCAGGAGTTACAGAAATGAGGTGTGGGACCTAATTGACAGTTTCTTCTCAGTGTTTAACATTTCTTTCATCCCAAGAGAGGAGAACACAGTGGCAGATTCCTTGTCTACATCAGCAAGCAATTTCAAAGTATCCTTGCTGCCCAAATTTAGGTATGATGTAGAAGTAAAATACAGGCCCTCCATACCTAACAACGTCAAACATTGGAAGGTGTTTGAGGATGATATCGAGATCAAGAAGTTCTTGGAGACTATCAAATAATTTTTAGAGATGCATATCGACCAAGATTCTGTCCCTGAGGAAGGGTTTAATGGGGGTAAGTTGCTGAGTAAAATAGAAAAGAATGACATTATTCAGTTGCCTAGCAATCACATTCCAAGGGGACTAGTCCCATTAAAGAGATTGTTCGATGGGAATGATGTGGCAGTAAAGGGCAAGCTTTTAGATGAAGATGCCGACACAGCTGAGTGCAACATTGGCACACCAGAGGAGCCTAAGTTTGTCAAGTTGTCAAGAAGTTTGACCGAGGAGCAGAGGGATAAATATACAGAGTTGCTGAGAGAGTTTGTTGATGTGTTTGCATGGACCTACGAAGACCTCAAGACATATGACACATCAATCATTGAACACAAGATCCCACTCAAGGAAGAGGCTAAGCCATTTAGGCAGAAGCTAAGACAGATAAATCCCATGTTGCTGCCTGTTATGGAGAAAGAAGTAAAAAGATTGTTGGATGCCTAAATCATTGTCCCCTTGAGATATTTCGAGTGGGTGGTGTTGGCATCAGAAGTCACTCCCGGATTGCTATCAGGAGCAGAGCTCGACGCCCATCAGTTTTATGTCACGGTTGTTCATAGATGGGTGATCAAATGGCAAGAAACTCAAAACAATAGTGTTCCAACTCTGAAACTAGGCCAGGTATGCATGAGCAAGTGAGGTCTTATGTAAACTTTAGACAGTGAGTTGTAGTAAAGGGTGAACAGGTGGAAGACTTGTACAAGAGAAAAGCGGAGGTCTATTATAAACAGAAAGTTTCTAACAGACTGAGGAAGAAGATGTCCAAATGTAATATCATCTTACATTCAAACACAAGGCCAAAGAATGCAATAATGCAACAATAAATCATTTATCATAGAAGAACTGCAATAATTCGCATGAGTCGGTCCTTCACGAACTCTCTTAGCATAAGATGAAAACTAGACGGAGTAAGAAGAACTGTCTGTCATAAAACAAGAAATCTCATATACAGATGCATAAACTGAAATCTAGGATAGCTACCAAAACATTACAGTAGGGAGCTCTGCTCAACCATTGATACCTTCAAAATACAAAAACTGAATACATATACTTGGGTGGATTTGCCCAACAGAGGTGCACTCACCCTCCAAGGCGTAGCGTCTCTTCAATCAATCTTCGGGTGGAAGTCCTTCATCAGCCATCTCCTTAACTTCGCATGGCCTCTACAGGGGAAGAGTAGCTGGGCCAGTAAATGTTGAGCTAGCATGTGCAGGCCTCCTCCACCTGGTCAGGAACTCGACATGGATTCTTTGAAAATAAATGAGTACACAGGACTCTCTCGAGCGGCTCGCTTTCCAGGCCTTACATTCTTCGCATTTAATGAATGATAAGAGGCTTCAACCACCCTTTCTTGCCTTAATTTAATCCAAGCGAAATCTAGGACCGAGGTCAGATCGAATGGCACTTGGAGGTCACAGAAATTCCTTCTGTGAATCATGCATGGCATCTTCGGCCCTTCCTGAACAACTTTGTCCTTCACAAGTGACCATGGGCTATGACCGCGCGCTTATCCCCAAAGCGCTTTCGGCTTTCGTGAATGGAAGGAGTTAATCCTTGCTTCTTGAAATCACGATGAGAGAAATGCCGAGATGGATTTAATATGGTGCCACGCGCCCTCTGGATCTGACGGTCCTAACTTCACCCGATACTGCTATGGGCCCCAGGTCTTGAATGCTCTCGCTACTTCACGTATCGGGATATGATTGAGCTGTTTTTTGCGCATTGGAGTTGCGATGAGCGAGGCGTCGAGATGGCTCTACTTGCTGCCAGGTGTCCCCTCTGGATGGATGGCTGAAAACACTTCGACGATACTATGGGCCTGAGTCCTGAATGCTTTCGGCGCTTCACGTCTCGCGGTGTGAAGAGGCTAGTTCTCGTTCTTCGAAGTCACGAAGGGCGAGGAGGTGATGGAGCCCGATTGTGCGCCACGTACTCCTTCGGGATGGACGACTAAGATCTTTTTGGTGATATATAAGCATTATCCATTGCACTAATCCTGGCAAAACTCTGCAAACCGCGATTACCGATCGATCATTGATCTACTCTATACATGGATCCTAGCCGTTGACGACATACTTTGCCCGCTCGCTTGATTGGAAGTCGAAAAATGAGATTTTTCCATGCTGCGCTCAGGCGCTTCTCATGTAACTTGCAGACCTGAATGCTCTTCGAGCCCAAGACAAGAATTATTGCTAACATTAGGCTCCATGGGGGATAGAGTTGTCCCTGTGATGCTCTAAGAACTCCTTCTGCAGCTTCAGTGCTTTGCTATTGTGCTATGGAGTCACTTATTAGGCCGAAAACATACAAAAAGAAACTAAACAAAGAACTAAAAGACAATATTTACAAACAGAGGAGCCATCTAAGGCTCAAATAAAACATTTTTTCAGAAAATGCCCATTCACTGGGCTGTTGAAAACCTCTTCACCCTCCAGATCCTGCAACCCATATGTGTTGTTGGAGAAAATCTCAGAGATTTTAAAGGGGCCGATCCAGAGGGTGTCGAACTTGCTGTGCTTGCCTTTATCCTGTCTGGGTGCGTCCCACTTAAATACCAAGTCCCCAACCTCGAACTCCTTTTTCCTGACCTTTCTGTCAAAAGCCTATTTGATCTTCTGCTGATGACTGTAAGCTGCATCCCTCGCTTGTTCTCTGATCTGCTGCACTTCCACTATCTGATGAATTCTTCTAATCATATGATCTGGTTCTCCCTCGTAGTCTTGAAAGAAATTCGCCACAGGTAAGGCGAGCTGAGTAGGGAAAACTGCCTCTGCTCCATAGACTAGTTGAAACGACGAAGTGCCCAGAGACTTCTTCGTGGTGACACAATTGGCCCACAGAGAAAATTTCAACTTTGAATCCCAGGCTCTTTTGTTATCCTCTAACAATCTTTTGATGATATTTATCAGGCTTTTGTTAGAGGATTTTGCTAAACCATTTCCCTGGGGATAGTAGGGGGTGGAGTGAATTAGCGAGATCTGGAACTTCTCACAGAACTTAATTAGAGGTTCAGATTTGAAAGAAGTAGGATTATCGGTGACGATTCTGCTGGGACAGCCAAATCGGGCTATGATATCCTCTAGGAAGCTGATAATTACTTTGTGTGATGTGCTTCTGGTGGGGATAGCTTCTATCCACTTGGTGAAGTAATCTGTTGCAGTCAGGATCCATCTGTGCCAACCACTTGAGGGAGGATGAATTTCTCCGATGAAGTCCAACCCCCACTGCTGAAAAGGTGCCGAAGCTACTATGGGTTTTAATGGCAGCGATTTGAGCTGTTGTCTTCCTGAGAACTTTTGGCATTTGATGCAAGCTCTAATCTCCCTGCAAACATCGGGGAATAAAGTGGGCCAGTAATACCCAGCCCGGAGTATCTTGTGAGCCGTGGTTTTCCAGAAATGATGACCTCCACAAAGGCCGCTATGAAAATCAAACATAACCTTCTGGGCCTCCTGTGGGTCCAGGCATCTTAGAAACACCCCTAGAGGGTCTCTCCAGTACAAGATTTGGTCGATGAGGCAATACCTAAACGCTTTGAGCTTTAGAGCCCTTGCTTTTCTTTTTCCCATTCCATCGGGGGGCTTCAATTCTTGCAGAAAATATAGAATGTCAAGATACCAGGCACATTTTGCCAGTGATAAGCCATCTTGAGAGCATGGGCTGGGTAATTCAGCTTGCTGAGATCCTGGGCGAGTATTGATGAAACTAACCCCCAAGGATTTATAGTTGGATTCAGCTAGTAGCTTGGCCAAACCTTGCCCCTTAACCAACTTGGTGGGCTTGATCTCCAGATCAAATTCTAGGATCTTAGCGATCCATCAGCCTCTTTTCCCATCTACATCGGTCTGCACAAGGATGTCCTTCACGGAAGCTGAAGGAACATATGCTGTTACTTTTGAATGAAAGAAATAGACTCTGAAAGATTTAAGAGCTTTCACTAAGGCATAGGCCTGCTTCTCCATGATTTCATATCTGCACTCTGCATCTCTTAACGCCCTACTGAAGAAAGCGATGGGCTGCTCGCGCCCTTCCTCATTTTTCTGCAATAAGACCGCCGCCACTGTATCAAAAGAAGAAAAGGAGAAAATTAGGAACTCCTTGGAATAGTCAGGACTGATAAGCACAGGTGTCTCAGTCAATGCCTTTTTTATTTGGTCAAAAGATGCCCGGGGCTCAGCGGTCCATCTCACTTCGTTTCACTTTCTGAGCATTGCTGTGATGTGTTTTACCAGTTCAACAAAATTTGAGATGAGTCTCCTCAGGAAGTTAATCTTTCCTAGAAATGCTTGGACCTCTTTCTTAGACCTGGGAAGTGAAAGGGTCTGAATTGCTTCTACCTTGCTAGGATCAATCCTCACTCCTTCTGCTGACACTATATGGCCTAATAACTTCCCCTCCTTCATAGCAAACAAAGATTTCTTGGGGTTCAGGGATAGGCCAAACCTTTGACACTTCAAGAAGACTCTCTTCAGATGACAACGATTCTCCTTGTTTGTCCTGGAGAAGACTGTGATATCATCTAGATAGATTACCACAAACTGGTCCTTCTCCCCGATGAATTCTATATCCATAGCTCGCTGAAACGTTGCTCCTGCATTCATCAATCCGAAAGGAATTTTGGCATACATGAATGTGCCCCAAGGAGTGGTGAAGGCTATCTTTTCTCTGTCCTCAGGCATCACTGATATTTGATTATACCCTAAAAACCCATCAATCATGGATATCCTAAATGCTCCAGTTACCCTCTGCAATATGTGTTCCATCTTAGGTAAGGGGTAATTTTCTTTCTTTGAGCTTCTATTCAGGTTTCTAAAATCGACACAAAGCCTGATTTCCTCACTTTTCTTCCTTACTAGGACCAAGTTGGCCACCCACTCGGAATATCTCAAGGGGACAATGATTCATGCATCCAACAACTTTTTAACTTCCTTCTCCATGACGGGAAGCAACATGGGGTTTATCTGTCTTAGCTTCTGCCTGAAAGGCCTAGCTTCTTCCTTCAACGAGATCTTGTGCTTGATGACAGATGTGTCATACGTCTTGAGGTCTTTGTATGTCCATGCAAACACATCGACGAACTCTCTCAGCAACTCCGTGTACTCGACCCTCTGTTCACTAGTCAGGCTGCTTGACAATTTGATGAATCTAGGCTCCTCTTGTGAACCAATGTTGCATTCGGTTGTATCGGCATCTTCATTTGAGACCTTGCTCTTTATTGGAACATCATTCCCATCGAAAAATCTTTCTAAAGGGACAAGTCCTCTTGGAATGTGATTGCTGGGCAGCTGAATGATCTGATGATTAGCGATTTTATTTACAAACTCCTCAGGGCGAGGGTCACCTTCCAGGTCAGGATCCTGGTCAATATGCAATGCGGAAAATTTGTCGACTGATTGGAGAAACCTTTCGAGTTCAGAATCATCCTCGAACACCTTCCAATGCTTGACATTGTCCAGCACCGAGGGCCTATATCTTATATCAACATCATTTTCTACCATAGGCGACAGAGGGAATTTGAGCACACTAGCTGAGATAGCTAAAGAATTGGCCAAATTATTTTCTCCCCTTGAAATGAAAGAAATGTTTAAAGAAAGAATAAATTATCAATAAGGTCCCATACTTCATTCCGATAATTCCAAAGCCGCGGATTATGGGAACGATAAGCATTCCTTACCTACTGAATAATCAACTCAGCATCTCCAAATATTGCTATCTCTTTAATTCCCATTTCCTTTGTGACCCTCATACCCAGAACAAGAGCTTCATACTCTGCCACATTATTGGTGGCTTCGAATTCCAGCTTGTATGACAGAGACACGACTTCTTGACAAGGTGATATGAAAACCACTCCAGCGCCAGCGCCTTCACTAGAAGAGACTTCGTCAGAAAACATCTTCCACACAGAGGATCTTTGAGGGGAAATCAGATGATCAGGGCTGGGATGTTTTCTGATTAGTAAAGAACTTTCAGGGGCATCGGTAAGCTACAACAAACTAGACCCCAAGTCGATGTCAAGTGCAAAGATGGGGTGATTGGTAGGGTCTGCTTCATCACTGACAATACAGGCCAGCTGGGCTTCTCTGTATAATCTCCTTTGTTCCCCTTCAAAGACTGGAATGGTGGCATATGTGAGATCCATCTGTAGTGTCCCTCCCAGTTTTTTGATCCACGATCTAGACAACAACATACCGAATTTGGGGGGAACGTCGGCTACCACAATATCCATGACCACACTTTTCATGGGTAGCTGAAACAGGGAAACCGCCAAGTCTTTGATGACTCCTGGGCACTGCACTCTCCTTGAATTGAAGGAATATAAATCATGAT
>CBVK0102812088.1:0-10208 GCA_900067695.1 Picea abies
TCCATTTGTGACCTTTGACAAGATTAGAATATTCTGGAAGCAAGAAAAGACTTGAATATAACCCTAAAACAAAATTCGGCTAAAGAAAATATTATATACTAAGTGTTTGACACCCAGAAAGAGAAGTCGGCCCAGAAATCCTGACAGAAGCAATATAAATATAGGATGCCAGTCTTCATTTGAGCCAGATCTCTCAGAATTGAAAAACTCCACTTGTGTGCACTGTAGAAGTCCAGTTGTGCACAAGTCTGGGGAGCAGTTGCTGCCGCAGTCCTGCAATTTGTATTTTCGATTTTTCTAGGTTGGACTCTCTGATTAGTTTTCATTATCTTTTCTTGGCCTTGGTTGGCTATTGGTTTGTTGCCAGAATTCTTCTCTCTTTCAAGGTCAAGGTGCTCGGGGGTGACATTAGTGCCTATGGTTGGGGGACAATATTGCTATATTGTCTATGGTTAAACGAGCACACCCACTTTACTAACAATCATAAACATCAAAGTTTTTATCTTTTGCTTATCTTGAATGAACAAAGAAACTTTTCAATTGAATAAAAATGAGAAAAGAGAAAATTTTGACTAGAAGCATTTGGACAAAAATTCAAAACTCAATCCATTTTGTGTTGGACAATGTGTTTTATTGTGATATTCCACACACAAAAACATTGAAGAACACACAAAAATTAATAAATTATGTCTTGAACCTTTCAAGATAGCTTACAATATTGGAAATAATGCTCATTACTTGAAAGATGATAGGAAATAATTTTTTTATATAGTAAAGGGATCAAACACAAACCCATACTTTTAATGACTGTGGATAAGTTATTAAACAAAAAATAAAAAATAAATAAACAAGTTTTTCCATTACTTTGATTTCTAGAGTTTTTGTTGTTTTCTTATTTGTCATCCTATTTACTTATTTTGTTTAACTTGTTTTGCTAATTTTATCCCACTTATCATTTATGATTTTAAGAAGGTTGATATGCCACTCATCATGTATACAAAAAAGTTTTTTTTTTTATTAATTGCCCATGTTGCAGAGGTTTTGGTTATCACAATAATAAGATCAAAGTTTCTTCACATTGTCCATGATCTAAAAAATTAATTCATGAGAGTGTAAGCACTTAATTTGGGTTGCAATTATTATCTCCCAAGTCATCTTACCTCTCCCTTTCTTTATCCTCTATTATAGAGCTTAGGTATTGCATTTCCTTGTCATATTTGCATCTTTCAATGATATTTTGAAGTGTTGTTTGTTGCTTCTATATTACATTATTTGTTTCTATATTGTTATCCTAATTCATGAAAACATAATTTGATTATATATAAGAGAAACATGTCACAAAGTAGGTCAACAACTCATGAATAGATGATATATAGCTCATAAACAATTGACTCATTAAGGGAAACATATCACAAAATGGGATCTAGATTTGGGTGGGGAGGGTGACAATTATTCCTCACAACCGCTTGAGCTACACCCAATTAGAATATGCACACACACACGCACACATTTGTGTGTGTGTGTGTGTGTGTTTTCCCCCCATGTAATGCATTTCCTTCCTGGGGAAACTCATTGAGCACCTCCCCTCATTCCAAGGATGACACTTAGGGTAAACTAGGTTCCTCAGGGCTCAAGGCCATATCAACATCTCAACAACAATTGACCCGTGAAGATAGTGGGTTTTGAACCCAAGTAGGGGAGGAAACAACTTTCCATCTCAAGCACTCAAGTTACACCAATTGACAAATGTATGTGCATGTATATGTAGACATATGTTTATATATGTAAGTGTGTGTGTTTATAAACATATATTATTCATGTCTGTGTGTGTAATATATATGTACATGCACATGATTTCAAAAAGGTCGATGTACCACTCAACACACACACACACAAATAAGTTTGTTTTTATTAACTTGCAATGTTGTACATATTACAATTATGACAACAATAAGATTGGAGTTTCTTCATGTTGTCCATGATCTGAAAAAATTGTTTCATAAGAGTGTAAGTGCTTAACTTTTTTTGTAATGATTATTTCTTAAGTCTTCTTACCTTTCCCTTGAATCTACAAATAAAAATATGGTCAAAATTATTATCAAAAATATTAGTGAAAATCCTCACAAATGGCATATCCAATTAACTTTTTCTTTATGGGCTAATAGAATCACTATAGAGACAAGCATAAGTGAAACCCATTTCCAATTAATTCATGTATATAAAGCCATATTTCCTATTGAATTAGATATTGTTTCTTTAAGTTTTTTTTTCCAAATAGAAGATTTAGATGTTGATCATAAACATCAAAGACTTGATGCTATGCTTTCCTTGGACGAACAAAGAAACTTTGTTTTTCAAGAAAAACGAGAAAAGACAAAACTTCGTCCAAATGTATTTGGATAAAAATTCAAAATTAATTCATTTTGTGTTGGACAATGTGTTTCATTATGAGATTCCACACACAAAGACACTGAAAAGCACACAAAATTTAAGAAATTATGTCTTAGACCTTTTACCATAGCTTATGATCTTGGAAACAATGCTCATCTCTTTAAAGATAATAGGAGATATTTTTTTCATATAGTCAGTGTATCAAACATAAATCCTTACTTTGACCATGGATAAGTCATCAAACACACACAAACAATTTGTCTGTTACTTTCTTTTATGTTTTCATTTTATACTATGTTATTTTTTTTGTTGGTTTGTTATATGTCATCCTATTTACTTGTTTTGTTTAACTATTGTTTCTTTAGTTCCATTTCCCTTATCCCATATTATTTCAAGAAGGTTGATGTGCCACTCATCATGGATACACAGATATATATTTTTATTAACTAGTCATATTGTGCAGGTTATGGTTATGACAACAATAAGATCAAAGTTTCATTGCTTCTATATTAAGTCATTTTCACCTATTCCAATCTATGAAAATATAATTTGAACATATATAAGAGCAACATGTCATAGATTATATCAACAACTTATGAATAGATCTTATATATCTCATCAATAATCGACTCATAAAAGTAACATGTCACAAAGTGGGAAAGTTGGACTATTTTGCCTACATATAACTGACATGAAGCCTTTTAATCACATGATTAGACGGATAGTTAAGACATGTGTGTGTGTGTGTTTATTTACCCTACCTAATGCTATTTTCAAGGAAACCATTTGGAACTTCCCCTCATTCCGAGGATGGTACCTAGGGTAAGCCTTTCACAATAGCTTACAATATTGGAAATAATGCTCATCACTTGAAGGATGATATGAGAGGCTTTTTTTTATATAGTAAATGGATCAAACATAGGATTTTACTTTGACCCTGGAGAAGTCATTTACACAAAAAAAAAAGAATAAACAAGTTTTTCCATTACTTTGATTTTTATTTTCGTTTTACATTGTGTTGAGTTTTTGTTGTTTTCTTATTTGTCATCCTATTTACTTATTTTGTTTAACTTATTTTTCTAATTTTATCTCCCTTATCACTTATTATTTAAATAAGGTTGATATGCCACTCATCATGCATAAAAATAAAAAATAAAATTCTGCAAATGTAAGTTTTCACAGTTAAACATAATGCTGAGAGTGTTTCTGGATACAAACTGTGTACCTAGTTTTTGAAACGTCCAACGTTTTGGGTGGACACTCCACCCATCATCAGGGACAACCAAAAATATGAAGTAGGAAAAAGAGTTTCTCAATAAGTATTAAATAGGAGGGATTAAATATGATCATTGAGATAATAAAAATGAAAATAATCGAGATGTTCATTGAGAATGTAAACGAACATCTCGATTATTTTCATTTTTCTTATCTCAATGGTCATCTTTACTCCTTCCTATTTAATACTTATTGTGACACTCTTTTCCTACTTTTGCGCTTTTTGATTGTCCATGATGACGGGTGGAGTGTCCACCCGAAACATTGGATGTTTAAAAAACGAGGTACACAATTTGTAACAAAAAACACTCTCAAGTTTGTTTTTATCATCTAACAATGTTGCATAGGTTTTGATTATGACAATAATAAGATCAAAGTTTCTCCATATTGTCCATGATCTAAAAAATTAAGTCATGAAAGTGTAAGTGCTTAAATTGTGTTGCAATTATTATCTCCCAAGTCTTCTTTCCTCTCCCTTGCTTTATCCCCTATCACATAGCTTAGGTATTGCATTTCCTTGTAATCTTTGTAGATTTCAATGATATTTTGAAGTTTTTTTCATTGCTTCTATATTACGTCATTTGCACCTATCCCAATCCATGAAAACATAATTTGATCATATATAAGAGAAACATGTCATAAAGTAGGTCAACAACTCATGAATATACGATATATATCTCATCAACAATTGACTCGTTAAGAGCAACATGCCACAAATTGGGATCTGAACTTGGGTGGGGAGAGTAAACTAGATGGTACCTAGGGATATGAATCTTATTTTGACATTAAATTTTGAAGATGCCAACTTTTTTTAATTCGACAAAGGATCTGTGTTGGTGCTATGGATGAAACACATGCCTACCATTTACAAATTATATTGATATTAGAGAAAAACAAGTATTTCCTTGGAGACAAGTACATGATGGATGCTCATTCAATTGAAGAAGTTGATAGAAGGCATAGAGTTGATTGTTATTGACCTCAATATTGGCAAAAGAAGAAGGGGAAACAATGCTCAAAACAGATAATGAATGATCCTCTGGAGAGTGGTAAAGTTGAGTTGTAGATACTTCGCTTGGTAAACCAAGTGGTGGAGATGATAAGTTTGTTTGTTTAGTGGTTACAAGAGAAGGGGAAAGAGAAACAATCACGTAAAGGTGTTGGCACAAACTCAAGTGAGGATTCAAATTCTAATGGAAATAAAAGAAAACTAGAGACAAAGATGGGAGAATTCATCCATAACAAAACTCAAGTACCTTTTCATGTAGAGGTGAAGATGGAAATCAAAACATATGCAAGAAAAGTTGATGTCATCAAATTGAACCAATGGTTACAGGACATGGAGATGTACATCAATGCACATGAAGTCAACATAAAGTGGAGAATTGTATTTCCCTACTTGAAGCTTGAAGGCCATGCCTTGGCATGGTGGGAAAATGATGTTGTTGGGAGAAGTCTTGAAAATGAACCACTAGTAATAGATTAGAAAGTGTTCAAGGAAATTATTGAAGCTCAGTTCTACCCTATTGGTTATACAAGAGGATTAGAAAATTGTATGACATTATTTTAGGCAAAGTTCGATACAATCCCCCAAGAGTTCACCATCGAGTTCATGAAGAGAGGCATTCAATTAGGAGTCTCTCTCAAAATCACAGAGATGTAAATGAAATACTTGGGGTTCTTGTGCTATCCATTTCAAAGGAAAATGATTCTCTTTAAGCCCAAATCCATTTATGAAGCAAGTGTCCAAGGTATTACCTTGAAGGGGATAAATGGAAATAGTAGTTCAAAGTGCACAAGAAAATGGAACAATGAGAGTAGTGGAAGAAAGCGAAGAATAAGAAGAAGTGGGACACCAAGAATATTGCAACAGACACACAAGAAACATGACCTCCCACCAAGTATCACAAGCCTTGTGATAAAAAAAGGACACACCAAGGAAGAGTGCTAGAAATTACACCTTGAGAAATGCCCCAAGGAATTCTAGAAGAAGAGAAAGAATAAATATATGTTGTTTGTAGATGTTAAACAAAGGGTGGACAATAATTCAAATGTTGATGAGAAAATTAGTTGCACATCCTTCCAAGAGGAGGTGGCATTGGTTACCTAACCCCAAGGAGGAGAAGGAGATTACGAAATTTGTTCACATTAAGATCCAAATGGGACAAACTATAGTGGATTGTCTGTTCAACCCCAATTCATAATAAAATTTGATTTCTACACAAATGTATACTTTTCATTTGTAATTCAAAGTGGTTTGACTTTGCAATAGTTCAATTTCATGCTATAATTTTTTATGAAGTTTTTCAATGTTTTCAAACAGAAGATTATTAAATTGATAAAAATAATTTCAGAATTTTTAAATCTTATTCATTCCATTTTTCAATTAGTCAAAGAGATTATAGATGGGACATATAAATCTTGAGAGTTTAACTTTATTTTTAAAACATGTAAAAGAAAATTAAAAGCATTTAATATGAAATTTCTAAAAGTGCCATGTGACAACTTTCACATACAATAAAAAAAAATTCTCTAAAAAAACAAAAAAAAATATTATTGTTACTTCGTATGTGATGTTTTGATTTTAATGTGATTAATTTTATATATTTTTATTTTAATATTTTTATGAAAAAAAATACTTATTGATATGACAAATTCTACATTTTTTTAATTTAATTTTCAATATTTTGATGTGACTAATTTTATATATTTTTATTTTAATATTTTTATGAAAAAAAGTACTTATTAGTATGACAAATTCTAATTTTTTTATTTACTTTCAATTTCTATATTTAAGAGCTTATTTACTTTCTTACTTAAGAGGCATCAACCACTTTCTAACATATTCACTTCTTTTTTTTCTATATTTAAGAGCTTATTTACTTTCTTACTTAAAAGGCATCAACCACTTTCTAACATATTCACTTCTTTTTAAACGTTGAGATTATTTTATATCTACACCCAAAACAAATACCAAACATATCCCTCTTCTCTTTTCATCAACCTTGATTTGACTTATGCGTTCTTTGTTGTCTTTGAAAAGCATGCATTACTTGGGATGTTGGAAGTGTATTTCCTCCCTCCACTCTCTTCAAGATATTATCCTCTATTAACAAAGTGTTTCTTACCTTTCAAGTTCTCTTATTAGTTTTCAATGTGTTTCCATGTTAACTGTACTTTTGGGAGATTGTTATGGAATATTCTATCATGTAATACACATTTTAGTCTTAGTATTTATCAAATTTTGTTGAAGTATACATAATATCAAGATATTATCCTCTATTAACAAAGTGTTTCTTACCTTTCAAGTTCTCTTATTAGTTTTCAATGTGTTTCCATGTTAACTATACTTTTGGGAGATTGTTATGGAATATTCTATCATGTAATATACATTTTAGTCTTAGTATTTATCAAATTTTGTTGAAGTATACATAATATTTTAAGGTTTGTAAATGGTAGATTGCATTTCAAAGGGGCCATTAAATATAACAATAGTTATAAACATTTTTAGTAATGTAAATGGAAAATTTGTGTGTAGTATTGTTGAACGTGTGAGGATCGATGAAATTGTTGGCACAAAGGTTTGTTGCATCATATTAAGGAAAACCAATTATATAGGAGCATGGACCTTGCCACATCATTATCTTGAAACTCAAGCATGTATTGATAATCAAGAGAATTATTTGTACACATAAGTTCGTGGATAGAGTAAAAATTGATACTCAAAGATCTAGGAGCAAGCCACATCACTCTTGATCTTGTAAAACTTAATAAAGAAATAATTGAGGTAGTTATGGTTTGAAAATTAAACGCGATCGCTATAATACCTATATATTCACATTTGTGTTGCATGATATAAGGTTAGAGACATTGATTAGGTTGAGAGTAAGTGTTAGGTTTCTAGAGCCTATCATTTTGATGTATTAACAATCTACCTACTAAAGGAGATATATTATGTGGTGACCTTAACACTATAAGTAAAGCAATTGAGATTGATTCCCAAGAGGAATTATTGTACTTGACACAACACCACTATGCATGTTGTAGTGTTTTAGTTTATGGGATTTGGATTTTTTGAACATTCTCCAATTTCTTTAGGTTCACTACATCATCCTTTCCACCTATCTATATTGGTGGGTGAAATAAATGTGAGGATGACTCCCCCATTTGTGAGTTGGATGGTGGTGGATCTATGAGACAACAAACTTCCTCTTGCATGACTAAAAGAAGTGCCACTTTTACAAGAAATTAGAGTCGGACCCACTCACTATGGTGTATGTCCTCCATAGTCAATGTGAGCAACTTGACCATCATGAATTTTTTCCCCTTGGGCTCAAATGTTAAGAAAGACATAGATTATCATTGTTCTCTTTTCTCTTAATTCTTTACAACTCCTTCAGGGATTGTAAATCTAGGGTCCTCAACTTAAGGCGCTCTTTCGATGACATTGTTAAGGTTTACATTGGTTGTTTTACAATGATTGATGAGGACAAGGAGACCTCTTATCCAAAAGTCTTTGTCTACTTTTATTTCCATTTATGATGTTGATGTGGAGCTAGGATATGCCTATCTCTTACTACCTTATAGGGATTTCCTGTCTCTTGCATTTCTCTTTATTTAAATGTATTTTATAACTATTTTGATAATGTTTTATCTCTAGGAATGTTATAGATACCCCCACTACTTAGTGGGCACTAATTGTAATATATAGTCTCATTGATCTATTTTTTGGTCATTTGTGGACATTAATAAATCATCTTATCTATCTTATCTTATGAGTTTCTACTATTATGAATGATACATTTGTATAACCATTTCTTTAAAGTTCATTTTAAATTGTGTTAGCATATGAGATATTTATTAACCTAGTTGCAACGATTTTTTAAACATTCTCAAGGGTGTTGTTTCTATCCTAGTATTGCACATTGAAGCAATCCACATCTTTTGCAAAAGGAATATTTTTTTGTTGTGTTTGGCACACTCATAGTTACATTTGTACATTGTAGAACAAAGGTATGCAACCTGAAAATACATTGGTATCAAAGTTGATAAAATATAAAGGTCAGGTGTATTTATCAAAGTGTGTAGCACATGGTAAGCATTTGCCCAAGAAAGGAGTGAAGTTGTGCAGACTAACATCTTGTATGCTACCATATAGTTAGTGTCCCCTCCTTTCCATCATGGTCTTAGGGCCATGTTCAATTATGAAGAAGTCGTAGTTGATATTTAATGTGTCTTCAATGTGATTTAGAGATGAGTCTGATTATGAGGGAATTTCTTGTGATTGTATGGACACTGTTAATTGAGGAGGAGAATGGTGTTGGTATCTTCAAGCACACCTTAGACATCAAGTTGGATGGTAAAAACTACTCTATTTGAAAGTTTTGTATGCAAAATGTGTTTATGAAATAAAAGTCATTGAAAACAAACATGGTAAGAATTTGCTCCCACTAATGTTGTTGAATTGATAAAGTTTGAGGCATCCGATGAAGATGCACATTATATCATAAAATTTATTTTAGTGAATCATATCATTCCTCAAATTAGGAGCCTAAAGGGTTCACATGCTATATGGACCACATTGCATAAGTTGGATAAGACCTTGAACAAATTGAAAATGATCTGCTTGTGTACCAATGGTATTCTTTAAAACTTGGTGACAAGGAAAATGTTATTTATTATGTGACTTGCACACAAGGTGTGCATAATCACCTAGCCACAGTTGGTGAAACAATGGATCCAAAGGATTTGGTTACTTTTTAGAATCAATGAGTTGGTTGAAGTGTTAAAAACTATTGTGACAAGCTTACATGTATTAGAGAAGATCAGGACAATGCCACTAGTGTTATAGCACAAATTTCCACCCCAAATTACATTTGTGAGATGGCCTAGTCCATTCCTCAACTTGAAAACATTAATCCCACTCTCCTTCATCAAAATCATCTTAAAAAAATAGTATCTTTGTTGATGTACGCTATTCATCCATGTGAAACTCATGTACATATGATATTCATCCATGTGCAATGCATGTACATATGTTATTCATCCATGTGCTACTCACGTACATACACTATTAGATAGTGTGCAAATTGCGTACACCCTTAATTTTGTGAAAAATAAAAATATTTTATATCTTTGGGTTGGGTTTACGGGTTTTTTCGGTCCTAAACCTTCAATTTACCGTACACAACATAATGTAACCATCTCAACCTCTTTATGATGGTATACAAGCACCTATGGGGTATATATGAGGGAAGACAACCTTGGTGCAACATGTTGTCAAATTGCAAGCTTCCTTATTCCCTAAAATTCTGAGTAGTATCCCTTGGTATAGAAATTAGTATCCTCTCTCCTATATCATCGTTGGGTGTGTTCCTATCCCTTCTGGGTCATGTGAGGAAGTACTCCATTGATGAGTTGATGCCTAAAGAATTCAATAGAGGGGCTTAGGTGGTTGGTTTCAAGGCAATGTCATCAGTTGGGATCAGGTTGTAACTCACCTATTCATGTTGATTAATAAAAGAGTTCTCTTTCCCTCCAAT
>CBVK0102812109.1:0-13634 GCA_900067695.1 Picea abies
TAGAGGCCAAGAAAAATTACAACTCTGTCAAGGAAATCCAATTTCAGAATCAGACTGTCATGGATTTTGAAGGAATCAAGCAAGTTGCCCATCTCCATTTCAAAGGGATTTACACTAAGGACGCCTCCACAGAAATCCAACATCAAATTCTCAATTTAATCCCTTCAGTTGTCAAACCAAGAGCCAATCAACAACTTACTATTCCGGTCACCTTGACAGAAGTGAAAGCAGCCTTGGAGAGTCTGGCCCCTGATAAAGCTCCAGGACCTGACAGATTTATAGCCTGATTCCTTCAAGTTTGCTGGCCAATCATAAAGCATGATCTGCATAAAATGGTATTAAAATCACAAAATTGTCACAAGATTGGTGGAAGCACTAATTCTGCGTTCTTAGCTTTAATTCCTAAAGAAAAAGGAGCCTCTTCCTTTAACAGATTTCGTCTGATTTCCTTGTGCAACATTGGCTACAAGATCATCACAAAGGTAATCACAAACCGCCTCAAGGGTATGCTTCCAGAAATCATTCCAGAGAATCAAGTAGGTTTCATCAAAGGAAGGCACATAACTGACAATATAATCCTGGTTCAAGAAGCGATCGATTCAAGCATGAAATGGGGTGAAAAAGGTATGATTGTGAAATTAGATCTAGCCAATGATTTTGACACAGTAAGGCATGTGTTTTTGTATCAGGTATTGCAAACATATGGTTTCAATGATTCTTTCATCCAATGGATTAAGGCTTGTATCGGGACTCCTTGGATCGCTCCATTAGTCAATGGCAGAGCAACAAATTTCTTTCAGGCAACTAGGGGGATCAGGCAGGGATGCCCGTTGTCCCCCCTACTCTATGCCATTCAAGCCTCAATGCTAAGATTTCAATTAGAACACTGTCGCTCCCAATAGGAATTAATCGACATAAAAATTGCAAGAGGGGTCAAAGATATAAACCATGCTCAATTTGTCGATGACACACTACTCTTGGGAGGGGCTAGTACCATCATAGCTCACAAATTCAAGCAATAGCTAGATATATACAAGGAAGCTTCGGGGAGCCAAATAAACTACAGGAAGAGTAAAATATTTGGGTGGAATTGCAAGCTAAGGGAAATGGTGGAAATATCTAGAATTCTGGAGATGGAAGGGGAAACTCAATGGGAGTCCATCAAATACTTAGGCGTCCCTATCTTCAAATGCAAGCCCAAAACTTTCCATTGGTCACCTGTTGTGGACAAAATAAAAACTAGAATTCAAGCGTGGGGAGCCTCCTGGTTAAACTTGGCTGGGAAGTTAGTCCTCCTTAAATCGGTGCTAGCCAGTATTCCAATATATCAAAGCTCTATCCTGTTAGCTCCATCTGGATGCATAAGCCAAATTGAGTCACTTGTAAGAAGATTTCTCTAGAAAGGGGGCCAACAGAATGAGAACAAATTGCCTTTAGTGAGTTGGGGGAAAGTAACAAAGCCTTACACAGAAGGCGGTCTGCAGATAAGAGATCTGAGAGCTCAAAATCTGGCACTAGGGGCCAAACTTCTTTGGAACTTGGTCTCTGGCAAACTCACATGGAGTAAGAATGCTCCGTGGAAGAAATATTACTCAGGCACTAGAAGGAGGTGTCTCAATACAACCCCAAAAGTCTCAAAGGGATCGCCAATTTTCACAATTTGTCAAAAAGCCTCAGGGTTCTTCAGTCCCCATCTAAATTGGATACCAGGAAACAGAGAAAACATTCAGATTTGGGAGGACTTGATCCTAGGAGAGCC
Source organism: Picea abies (assembly GCA_900067695.1). Classification (NCBI taxonomy): domain Eukaryota; kingdom Viridiplantae; phylum Streptophyta; class Pinopsida; order Pinales; family Pinaceae; genus Picea; species Picea abies. The sequence continues at coordinate 1,760 of CBVK0102812109.1, forward strand.
TCCTTTAGATTCCGTTCTGGGCACCAACAATCTAAAGGATTTTCTCCATGCCCAACATTGTAACACGATTTGGGACATTTCAAAGTGGAATTCGGATGCAAACAACAATTAGAAAGATTGGAAACTGTCAAGAAGCCTGAGCCACCTGCACGTTGAAGAAAGCCATTTACTCACGCTCCTCTAGGGGAAATCGTCGATCACTGCAAATAGGAAAGACATAAGGGGATGAGGACAACATTCTGGCTTGTACACAGCCTCAGAGGGTTACAATTTCGCCAAAGAAACTCTGAACGCGCCCCCCAATCCGACCCTGTGGAAAGAGGTCTAGAATTATAAATCAATTCCGAAAATTGACATGTTCATTTGGACACTAGCGCACAATGCCATTCTCACTAGAGATAACCTCAAAAGAAAGGGATGGGAAGGCCCCACGCATTGTCCACTCTGCATTTCAAATGAGGAAACCGTGGCACACATTTTGTTGAATTGCTCATTCGCCTGAGAGGTTTGGCATCTGGAGATGGCTCCTTGGACAACTCAAGTCACTCTCCTAGATGAGATACCCAACCTTCTTCTAAACTGGCAGGCTTTATGCCCCTTCTCCCTCACGAAGAAAGACCAACTAAAAAGAAGGAAACCCCGGTGAGGCTGGCGGAGGAGGGGTGATTATTGACCCCGAATAAATAAAGGTGCTTTTTTACTCCTGGGGAATTAACAAGGACACTAACAATATAGCTGAAGGTTTAGCCCTCTGGCAAAGTTTATCTCAAGCCCAATTCAAGAACATTACGGACCTTAATGTCTTTGGAGACTCTTGTATCATCATTCAAGCTCTATCTTGTAAGAACCTGACCAAACATATGAGGCTCAGGCAAATCCTTCAAAAAATTAAACTCCTTATGTCCACCTTTTGTGCCATTCATCTATTCCACATTCTGCGGGAATTAAATGGCGAAGCAGATAAAGAAGCTAACAAAGCAGTACTGTTAAGCAAAGGAGCTCTATTACTAAACAGAATCGAGGGATCAGATAAATTACCATAATCTAGGGAATGAGAACCATTCCCGAAGTCCCAGTTGAGACTACCCAATGAAGACTGAATGTAATTGTGCCAGCAATTTTTTGTTGATTTCTTAATATATCTCATATCCGTTCTTGTTAAAAAAAATAAAAATATGTTTTTAATACAAATTAGATTTTCAAAAAATAAATTCATAAAAATTAGTTGGAAACTTTCTGCCTATATTTAAAAATTTTCACATTAGAAACTTTTCATTTACAAATAAAAAACACTTTGATTAGCTTATTAGATAAACTTTGAAATCATAATAGTCAAGTTTGATATTTTCCTTTTCCCATCCACACAATGTTTTGCCAATTAATTTGTATACATAAAGTTTTATGATCTCCTTCATTGATATCATTCTACTCTTTTTTTCCAACATAAAAATTACTTGTTATATTGATGTATAATTGTTTTCTTTTTTGATACAACTTAAAGGCAAAGCCAACTCAAAGACTTGGAGGTACCAAAGTCCAAATGAAACCAAATAGACAGAAGCTAAACAAGCCAACACGCAGGCTGCAAAAAAGAAACCCCTCGAAAGACGTAGATATAACTCTCTACCCCTCATCATCCACACCATAACCTCAAAAAAAGAATGGAAAAAACTAGATAGTTGCATGCCCCAACAAGGACCTCAAAGTGTTACCCAACACCGCATGTCCCCGAAAATGACCTCAAAGTGTTACCCAACACCGCACGCCCTGAGCGAGGACCTCAAAGCTCTGGCCCAAAACCTCTTCTGAAATGTGGAAGATAAAAGGCACAAAAACAAGTTGCCTCTTCCCGCAAAACCAAGAGAGCCACCACGTATCAACCAAGCCCAACCGTCGGAGGAAAGCCTAAACCAGAGGAAACGACTTGAGCCTACAAGAAAACCCATCACATCCAGACTACTGCAAACAAGAAAAAGGATCTCCAAGGACCACCACATCATCAACCAAACAAGAGCCCGATAGAGAAACCAGAGCCGAGGGCATCTTGGCTCCGCAACCACCAAACTGAGCCTTCACACCAGATCAAAGGCGGACAATCCGCATTAGTTTCAAGCCCAAGGCCACACCAGAGGAAGACGAGTAAGAAAAGGTGTAAACTGTTTGCGACCCACAACTATGATAAACCCTAGCCACGACTGCAAAGCCCTTTGACGTTTTCTTTGATGTGTCATATACAACTACTTAATACAACTCCTACTTACTTAATATATATTATACAAGAATCTAGATTATGAGAAAAAATCAATAAAATAAAGATAAAATATAAACTTTATAAATTCTTTTATTTATATGTTTTATACTTTCTCCTTATTTTATGATTTCCTACTTACTTATATATTATATAAGAATCTAGATTACCAGAAGAAAACAATAAAATAAAGATAAAGTATAAAACTTTATAAATTCTTTTATTTATATGTTTTATACTTTTTCCTTATTTTATGATTTTCTTTTCTTATTTTATATTCTTATTTAATATATATTAAATAAGAGTTATGTTATAAGGAGAATGATGTGAATGAAAGAGAAAATATAAAACTATATAAAAGTTGATTTACAAAACACTGTATAAACAGGAAAAAAAAAAAACAACAATTATATATATAAAAATTAGTTTATAGAATGTATTAAAACAGGAAAAAAGAGAGGAAAAGTTCAATATTTTATCCATGTAAAAGTTAGTTTATAGAATTGACAAAATATTGTTTGAATGGGAAAAAACCAAAAGTTCAAACTTTTATATACATAAAAATCGATTTATAAAATATTTTATAACGAGATAAATTTTTAATTTATAACAAAATGATTTTACTTTATAATATTACTTCTTCATAACTTAAAATCATATAAATTGAATTAAAAATTTTAACATTGATTAAATTTAATTAAATAAATTAAAATTTTAAAAATAATAATTTTTTAAAATTTTAAATCAATTCATTTAACCCGGTATGCATGTGTAATTTTGACATCAAATTCAGCAAATAAAACACTTCGGAAATGTGTGGGGTCTCCAACAACTAAAATACAAAGTCTGACCAAAAAGTTTGCAATAGGATTATGCATGAACTTTGCAGGCGGACAGTTTGTTTAGGCTGATAAGTAGTTTTTTTCTTTTGTTGGATAGTCTATTTTATTCAGAATGGAGTGCTGGTGGAAGAGAACCGCAGTTACAGCATCCAAATGCAGGAGGGAGGCAACAGACATCAAGGGAGGAGGAAGAATGAAGGGAAAAAGGAGAGGCTGTATAGCGAGTGCAATGTCTGTTGGGTTGTTAGTAATGGTGGTGGTACTGATGGCACTTTGTCTGGTTTTGTCGATGGATACCAACCCATTTCAATATCTACATCAAAAACAGCAGTACCCATCTCCAACAGATGCCATTTCATCACCTTCATCCGAAGCCATTTCCTTACTCAGCCTACAGGGCTATGAAACAGTATATACAAATATGGGCGATAACTTTACTAAACTGTATATTGAATGGGGTATACTCCATACGGCACTGCATAGTAAGATCTCCAAGAAAGGACTAAGGGGCCCCTCAGAGGTAAACTGCTTTTTATGGCTTCTGGAATGCTACAACCTTGCAAAACATCCCGCCATTATCAAAGTAAGTAAAAGTGGCTTTCTTCTCCCTTGTATTTTTAGGTTCTGAGATGATGGGTGGCTGAAGATGCTTTTGTTTTTGGGGGCATTTTCATTGCAGAGCCTGATACCAATCTTGGGACCAGATATTGTTCTGCATGGGATCAAGCTGTGGAAACCCACTAATGAGACTGCAAGGAGATTGCACTTGGACAGTGAGTCAGGACAATGTGATGAGGTTGTCAATGTGGTTTTAGGAAGCAACGCTAGGATTTTGAAGGGCTCACAGATGTGTCAGGGCAGGAAGCAACGCTAGGATTTTGAAGGGCTCACAGATGTGTCAGGGCAATTGGAGACAGAGTCTTTTCAGAAAGATTGCTGCATTGGACACCCACCAAAATCATTCTCATGTAGAAGATGTAAGGTTCTGTTTGGTTCCAATGTCTTTTAGTTTACCGTATTGCAGGACACACACACCCATATAAACTTATTGGGATGACCTTTCAGGTCCAACCCTACAAGGCTCTAGCTCAGGTAAAATCAGGAACAACCCTTCTAACAAAGGTAAAGGACCTTACCTGATAACAACTCGGTCAGGTAAGACTTTTACATATTTTTGCTAGAAGGTTTTGGATAGTCCTGATGCAAGGTCACGGACTTACCTGAATTAGATGGATTGATCCTTTCATGCGGGTGGTTGTATGTGAGTGTGTGTACCATTTTTAACTTGTTTATGCTACAAGCTTGCTCAATATTCTTTCGTGCTAATATCCGTTTCTTCCCTCTGGTTATAGTCCTAACTCCGTTCATTGTATTCTTCTGGCTCAATAAACATACGTTTTCTACTTATCTTGTCATACTACTTTGCTCGTTTTTCTATTGATATTGTGAATTCTTTTTCCTCCATAAGACACAATTTCGGCCTAAAATTTGCCAATCTGCAAGTAACTTTGCGATGAGACAGATATACTCAATTTTGTTGTTTGTGTGCAATTCCTTATTTTTTTCTGCTAGCAACTTTGCACTATGTTCCTGCCTTCTACTTATTTTTTTCTGCTAGCAACTTTGCACTATGTTCCTGCCTTCTAATACCATGGTTTTTCCTCTGTTCATCATCTTCCTAACTTTTGCTGATATTATACTTATCAGTAAAGTCCACCTAAGTGACCTGACACGAAGACATGGACACGAAGGACATGGAAATACAAAGGAAATAGAGTGTCCGACTGTAGACATGTCGATCCTAGAAACAGGACATGTTATCTATATATACACACAAAAATATATATTAAAAAAGATGAAATATAGACATAAAGATTCAAATTTTTTAAAAAATATAACATTTATAAAACACTTGGAATCCCTTTCAATCTAAATTTGCCTTTAAATTTTTAAAAAAATATAACATTTATAAAACATTTGGAATCCTTTAGAATCTCAAGTTTACTTTTCATTTGCACAATGAAAGATTGTAAGAGTTTTTTCCATCCAGCTGAAAGTGAGAAAATAACAATGAAAAATGTTTTTTGCACAATGAAAAATTGTAAGAGTTCTTTCCATCCAGCTGAAAGTGAGAAAATAACAATGAAAAATGTTTATTAAAATCAAATAGATAGAACATGACTACACATGGGATACAGACATGGAGGCCCTGGGGGCCGTGTCCTGTTACAAAAAAATATAACATTTATAAAACATTTGGAATCCCTTAGAATCTCAAGTTTACTTTTCGTTTGCATAATGAAAGATTGTAAGAGTTTTTTCCATCCAGCTGAAAGTGAGAAAATAACAATGAAAAATGTTTTTTGCACAATAAAAGATTGTAACAGTTCTTTCCATCCAGCTGAAAGTGAGAAAATAACAATGAAAAATGTTTATTAGAATCAAATAGATAGAACATGGCTACACATGGGATACAGACATGGAGGCCCTGGGGGCCGTGTCCTGTTACAGAGCTTATCAGCATACATTTTCTGCCCCACTTGTATTGCCCATTTTGTTTTCTTTAGTTGTGTCATAACCCTGTTTTTCCCTCATGAGGAACGATATGGGTTTAAAGCTTTGCCAATCTGACAGCAGGCTTTGGGTGAAAGTCCCCAGGTTGATGTAATGACATCTTCCTTCTCTTTGGTAGTAACAACACCTGATGGTTTTTCTTGTTAAGTGGATCAATTTGGTGTTGTGGTTAGTTTACTTGTATGATGGAGTGTTTGTGTATAGGTATCTAATCTCACTTTTGTGCAGAATGTAAGGCAACTAAATTCATGTCAATTATTTTTTCTGCAAATATGTATATCATGTATATCTTTTCCACTCTAAAGTAAACTGTGTTTTTCCATTTCTTACTAACATATATCATATATCTAAAATAAGATTACCAACATGCTTGCTAACATACAGTTTTTTTAATAGATAATTGTTGGGACTGTAAGGAAGGGGATAGTTAGAAAGCCAGGCAATCGCAGGGAGGACATTGGGTTCATCACCATAGAAGCAGGAGCTGGCAATGCAATTATATTTCATGGCAAAAGTATATACAGGATGGAGACAACTGTTGGGGAAGTGTCGGTGATTTTACAGTTTGCTTCTGCCAAATGCAAGATCAGAGAGAAGATGCAGGATCCCAACAATGTTTTTTTGCCTCCAGTGCTGCTTATTTCAGGTACCCATAATGCATTATCAACTCCAAATGATGTTAGAACAGTTATGGCAAGCAGTGAGGCTTTCATATTTGTGCCTAAAAGCACCCAGATTCTGAATCCATTTCCTCCTGCAGAACAAAATTTGAGTTTGTTTAGCTGGAAAAATTTACCCACAAACTGCAAAGTAAAGGATGGTTATAGAACCTGTAGCTATGGATCTGCTTCCACAGCTATCTTGTCCGGAGTAAGTTTTGAGTACTCTGATTCGGAGGTTGCGGGAACTGGTTTTGGAGCCCTTGTAAGTGATAATGAGGAGAAAGTTGTGATTGTCTTGACTGGGTCTCTATTATACTACTGCGCTGTGGAAGTGAAAGGATATAGAGAAATGAATGTGCTGGATATTCATGGCTCAACGTATATTCCTGTTGGTGCTTGGTATGCACTTGTTCCTGCTTCTCCATACAAAAATGCATTCGTTTGTGTCCGTTGGAGGAGCAGGAAGCTGGCGACCAGAAAAGTATTTCCGGGGATCGGGGGATTTTTTGGGTTCCGAACGATTATTCTGCAAAGTGGGCAGGCATACGATCCCTCCAATGAAAATAACTGTGACGTAATTTTGGTTATGCTTTATGGGAATTCTTTGCAAATGCTTCCTTCTGAAATATTTCTGGACGAATCTGAGAGTTTATTGATTTCAGGAGGTGAACCATGTCTCCTGTGGAATATTGGAAAGGGCTCAGTGGCTTTTGTTGCAATACATGTGTGTGGGTATGATGAGCAGATTGACCGGCTGTTCAATGGAGATCCAAATGCTTCGTCATACTTTAGTGCTGGAGGCAGAATCATGAGGAAGAGTTGAATGATCAGATGAGTTTTTGGGTTCAAAACAATGGATTTGACAGCATTGTTCTCTTTTTTTGAACCCTGTTTATGTTGTGAAAAATATTCTTCTCATGGGGTTTCAAGTCTGGAGTCGAACAAGCAATGCCTGTTGGGAATCAATTCAAAAGCTTCATATTAATCCTAATGGTCATCAATGCCTGTTAGATGCAAGTTTAAAAGCTCCATTTCAATATTAATGGCATTGCTCAGAATCAAATTGTGCTACTCCATATTTGAGTTTTGGGAAGGGGAGATTATGGCTATCTGGTTGGTAACATGATATAACATTCAAAAAATCTCTCAATTTTGACTCCATTTCGTTGCCTTTCACACAAAAATTCAAGTAATCCACTCATATATAAAGGATGTCTCAATAGTGACTGAAAGTTTTTTCATATAAAGCAATTTGCCCACTTTTGGGTAGGGTTTAGTTATGGTAAAAGTAAAGCAGATCATTGTTTGAGTCAAGCTGTTAACAGGCCGATTTGCATGTTGGGTACATTTTACTGCCTTAGCAGGATCTTTCTTATATCTCTGGGAGAGTTGAATGATACTACCCCGAGGTGAGAATCAGCAGCAATGTCACAGGATAACTATATGATTTTGATATGGACTTTCCAGCAACAAGTAGAGAATTTCTGCCGCCAAAACAAGCCTATACTAGCAACCAAAGCGCGGAGGAACTGGGTGCACAGCCTTTATTTTGCACCCCATTTGTCTCAAACTGGGTGCACAGCCTTTATTTTGCACCCCATTTGTCTCAATGTTAAAGAGTTGGGAATATTCTGCCAGCATCTCCTGCATGCAAGGGAGTTGATTTGCTTGCATGTTGTCATAAGTACGATAACTGCAGAATGTGTACATCACATCCATTTTTTCGCATAATAAATGAGTGAGTTGAAGTGTTGACTGTAGAAATGGTTTAAAAGTTGATGCTGTTTGCACTTTATGGAGACTCAGATAATTTTCTGTCAATTAATTCATTTCTCTTACTACTTTAGACGATTTGTTTTGAGATGCTAGATTAGTGCTTTGGTTAAGTTCTACTCTCCCGTGACCTGTCATTTCATGAATAAGTGCTAAGTTCCTCTTCCGTTCTCAAACGATCTCTATTCCTCAGATGGTTGCATTCTATTTTTTGATTGTTACAAATAACAGCAAGAACATAAGCAAAAGACTGCAAATAGTTTTCAAAGAAATGACCAACCAATTTGCAATTCGTACTTATGCATCTTTTTGTTTGATTTGGTGCTGAACTCAGGCATCATCATCGAAGGGTTTAACATGTCATATAACTTGCTGCTATCATTCGTTTCATTCTTGTAATTAAAGGATATGTTTTGTATACAGTTCGAGTGTGACTCATGGTCGAATATCGGTCTTTCACAATTAGGATACCTGAGTCTTTCAAAATTGATAGGATAATGACTAGCAGAGATATTATCAGAGTATGCCAGCACTCTGTTGTCAGTGACCTAGCCTCACATGGCAAAAAAGTTAACTATGAAAATATCTTTTGAGGTCTTTGCAGAGGGTTTGATGGCTCAGGAAGAAAAGCCATTCTCATGAATGGATCTTGCTTCTATTCTTAGAGGATATGTAAGTTTTCAACGTAGTTCTCACTTTTGTATGCACCTTAAAAATTCTGAAAAGATTAGTAACCAAAGTTGAGGATTGAGTTGCCTTCCCTGAAGATTTATCTATTGTTCTATAAATGGGCATTGAAAAATTCACTGGTGTGATATGGCAGCATATTATTCATTTGTTCATAAGATTGACAAAAAATTGGAGCCCAAGCTAATAACCTATAGGACATGAATGGGCATTTGAGAAATACAATTTGATCCTCAAGTGGATATTCAAAAAAGGTAATCTGGAGAGTCTGAGAGATTCTTGAAGGTAGGATGAACACGTGCAATCAGGATGGCCTAATTTGGTGCAAGGGAGATTGGTTTTGACTTATAACTTTAATGCAAAGAAAGTTATTCTTTCAACTAGCAGCTTCTTGTACAAATTGTCTTCTGTGACCAAATGAGTGAAAACAAGTGTTTCAAGTGAACATTGATATTTGTTATGTAATTTGATTATTTGCAAATAACATGCAAATTAGGCTTTAGCACTGACTGTGAACAGTGAACACCAATGATGAGCTCTTTTCGTGGGAGGTTAGGAAAGATTTGCAGTGCAAGCATGAGATGGAATCCTGTAGTTTCCTTACTGCATCTATTTGCTATGTGGTATTCTTTAGTGGCATAACTTCTCTTTCTGCCTTCCTTCTCGTGGCTGTATTTTACTTCATTGCCAAGGGTTTACCCATTCTGGGGTCTCATGGCTGTATTTTACTTCATTGTGAAGGGTTTACCCATTCTGGGGTTAACTCCACTTTTATTCAGTACTGCATCATTTGCTGCTTTTTCTTTTATAGGGACATGTCGTAGGAGATCTTTACTTTACTAATAGTATTCGCTGAACTTTCAAATCCCATTGACCTATTTTCCTCATTAGTGGACTTTAATGTAATTTCATTTCATTTCTATTATGGTTGCTCTTTCTGAATATTTGACCTTGTTTTTGACAGCAGAATATGATCCCCAATGAATTTTCATATCAAAATATGTACAAGTCTAAATATTTTTTATTTTTTATTTTTTATTTTTTCAGGTAATCATCACTGAAATCTGACAATGTAATTGTTGGTGAAATTGCAATTTTTCATTACTTAAATTACATTTTTGAATACATAAATGGATTCAGTATCCTGAAAAAACCCTATTACACTTGGATTATGCAATTTCAGTAATCCCTCTAAATTTCTAACCAAATTTTAGATAAAATTAAATGAAAAATATAACTGAAAAAAATTAAAAAATAAAATGTTTAAACTACTACCCAAAAATATAAATATAACGTAAAGTGTTTCGCATAGGTTCGAATACTTTGCAGCTTGATGCTCACAAGATTGAAATGGGCTCAAATAAGAAAGTATGATCTGACACAACAAAATATGATCCGCTTATCATTAAATGAATCCATTCCTAGCTTATGTAAATCCTTTTTTTTATCTCCTAATAAGAAAGTGAATAAATCCTTTTATTTATCTCCTAATAAGAAAGTGAATTTCAAGACAATGGGAGTCGTTCATCTTTAATGATGGGGACATGTGACAAGGTAAGAGGCACATCAAAATAGAACAGTCTGAAATCAATGCTTGTGACAATCTCCTGCACCAAACAAAACTTTGTTGGAAATATATACCATGTTTTATTGTATATGTTTATCTTTATACGAATAATGCAAGATGACTTTTGATTAGCTAGCCATGCAACAAAGTGCAATGATGGTGACATGTGACAAGATAAGAGGCACATGAAAATAGAACAGGCTGAAATCAATGCATGTGACAATCTCCAGCAGCAAACAAAACTTTGTTGGAAATATATAACATGTTTTATTATATATATTTATCTTTATTTGAAGAATGCAAGATGACCTTTTATTAGCTAGCCATACAACAAAGTGCATTTGAAAGAAGAAATTATTTGGTGCATCAACCTGGTCTTTACCTTATTTTAAAAGTTGTTGTTTGAGATTTAGCTGGAAATTTCAATATATAGATTATTCTATAATTTATTTGTTATGATATTTTTAGTAGAAAGCTTGAACCATGGACTTGTAGGGCCCATTTTATGATTAGATTTTATTTTGGTGATTTTGGGTTCTAAAACTTGTTGATTTGTTTTAGGCATTAAACAATTGTTTTTGGGGTCAAAACTTTGTTAATGAAGTTTACAGTCCTCTGACACTATTCAAACTCATTGAAAGCTTTCCAACGGTGCAAAGATAATCTCAATTGGACTCTATATGAGGAAGTTATGCCTTTTGCAAGTTTATCTATACTTTGACCGCCATAGTACCAAGTGGATACCACATCAACTCCCATTAGTCACACATGTGGAGCTAGAGACTTTCAAGAAGATTTTAGAAAGTCCAAAATTCTAACCCTAATTGGAAGCTGAGGCATGGAAAAATCCTAACCCTAACCCTAGATTACTATTAGGACATGTTAAATATTGAGCCACAAGGAAGGGGTTTTGTTTCTATTGTATTGATTTACTATTCCATAGATGAGCAAAGCAAAGGAGTGAGATAATATGAGTAAAACAGAGGAAGTAGAAGACTTGTAGTAGCCATTTATGCCTTAGTGTCTACTGCAACTCCATAGTGAATCCATCTTTCTTTGTATTTGCATTTTATATTTGAGAAGAAAAGAGCAAGGTGTAGTCTTCACCCTTTGGTTGGGTTTTCCCATATTGGGTTTCCTAGGGTATGTAACACCTTGTTTCCCCCCATATAAAATAGGATTACCATGCTAAGGCATGTGGACAATGTAAATGTATTATTGTTTGGGTTGCCAATAACTGACTGTGGGGGTGAAGCCTTGAAAGTACAGGCCATGATATCACTAGAGGAAGAATGTGAAAACTATACGAGAGGGTTTATTATATCAAATAACCCCAAATTTCTCTTGATGAAGATGATAAACCTCCTTCGGATCCCAAGGAGAGAAATCAGTTAATGAAGAAATGACCAGTGGTTGAATTATGAACCACCCCCATGAATGGGAGCATAGTCTAGCTGCATAATGTCAGCCCAAAGTACCACAGAGACCTGCAGACCCAAGCTTCCTTCTGACAGAAGGAACG
>CBVK0102812122.1:0-10120 GCA_900067695.1 Picea abies
AAACCAAATTTCAATGTAATCTTGATGTTCATCAACAATCATTTCTATGCACTCCTTCATCATGCTATGCAGATCCTCTTCTTCTGGATGATTGATTTCTAAAGTACATAAAGGATATGCTGAGATGGATGTTAATAACTCCTCAATCTTAGGTCTTAATGATTTATCTCCACTGGATGTAGTCCATAATTTTTCATCTTCCTTCACATTTTGGCAAGAAAAATAATTTTGTCACTCATAGGACCTTGATTATTCTAATATTTTTAGAGAGAGACAAGTTCTTGGCTATTATCAAGATGTGTTCTTCCTGAGAAGAAGATATCCCATCTATTGCTAGGATTTGAGAGAGTTCTTACAAAATAATGGTCACCTTCGAATTAATGTTCCTTGTGGTGGTAAGAAAACAAAGGTTTTGTTGTTTGGTTCTGCGGAGGGCTCGAGTGGTCTTGCCTCATGTCCCACTATTACTAATGCTTCAAATTTTTGGTCTACAATGCTCCCTATGTTAGCCTCTTTAGAGACTGCTTTATCTCTTTGGGTTGAGATAGCTCCTGTTTTTCGATATCGGCCTGCGGAGCTTATGAGTGGAATGTTCCTTCCCCCAAAAAGGTTTGAAGGAACCTTGGTTGAAAGGTCTGATTTAGATTTAATGTATATACCTATTGGGTCTCCAGGTCTGTTCATTAAAGGAAAAAAAACAAAAATAAAAACTACCATTAGGTTTAGGGGAACCTGTTATAGCAGATGCACAGGTTCTTACCTCTTGTCTTTGTTGTCGCAAGAGTTGACTCTAGGTTGTAATAGAGCCAAGAATTAGCACATTTTAAATGAAATAATTATTTTTAGAATGATCGGTCTTATGAGGTTTCTAGAACAAGGTCTGAAACAAGCCTTTCACTCATTTATAGATCAGAAACGAAGAGGCATGACCTCGTTTGCCTAATTTAATTAAAATAAGGAAGATGAATATAAAATAGGGGATGAATAAGACTAAAACAAAGAGTTAGGTATCTAAATCTAATAATTCTAATCTTTATTTCAATAGAGAAATGAAAAATAACTTCGAAAGACAAACATGCATAGATATAACTTGTAATCTAGGCAGAAATAGTCAAGATAAAGGTCTTGTTTTTCTCACAGCATAAACAGAGGAAAAGATGAACCTAAGAGGATGACCAATAAATGACTATAACAGAGGTATTACTGAATTAGAGAAGTTACAAGATGAATATGTAAAAGAAGGAAGAACAAATGAATATGAACTTGAGAAAACAATACAAGAAAAGACAAAATTACACAGTGATGAGGTGTAGAATCTCTTGGCATTCTGTTCTAGATTTGTTGAAAGAAATGGAATTACAAACCCAACCCCCAAAAGGCTCTTGGGCTATTCCCCCCAATAGATATACAATCTATTTATTTATACAAAAGTTGTCTCAACTGAAAAAACCATTGGGTTACCCACAACCTCTGCCTAAAAATAGAACACGATCTTAATAATATACATACGTTATTGGTTTTCAACTGGAGGTGTTGGCACTTTGTCTGACTCTTCGTTTGTTCCCAGATGTATTTACTATATTTTGTTCAACATATATTCTCTTCGTTTGTTCCCAGATGTATTTACTATATTTTGTTCAACATATATTCATTACAGTTACCATAATCATTGGCACTGTGATTGTTGTTGTTGATTGTTGTAACACTTTTCTATGTCTGCTAAAGTTGCCATGCTCTGTTTCTTTTCATGAGATACAAATCCATTATCCTTCGTATTAGTGATATGGATTTGTTGCAAAAAGAAGGATAGTTCTTCCTTTTATGTACTCATTGTCCAATAGTCTGTAATATTCCCTTGAGACATTCACCAAATATCCCAAAACTACGAATTCTGCAGCTAAAAATCCATAGGTACAAGTCTACCTCTAGCCATTACTCAGATCTATCTCTTCCATCATTATCCATATTTAAATGCTTTTTGGATGGTCCTCGTTGCACTAGATGTTTCTTTGCATATGGGAAACAATTGGGAAAATTAAAAAGTTTCCAAAGAATGTTATTGAACAATACTACTGCCACTCGAACATGTCTATATCAGTAAACCTTTGACCCTTTTCTCTTGGCATGCTCATTAAATATATGGCATTGGGCACCACTGTCAAGAGGTTGTGAACCAGAACCATATGGCCGTGAAAATTTTGTTTCCCATGCCTTCTCAGATGCTCATCTACTCTAGTTACACCAACATCCTCTGGATTCATTACTACAGGCAATGGAATTATCATTTATGTGTCATTTTCACATTAAGGTATTGCTGCTAATAACCCACAAAAACTCTTTGGAAATTTCTGGGCATTTCTTTCTTGTGCGCATTTAAATTATACTCACAAATGTTTTCAATGGAAAACTCTATCCTGAGGATTATCGACATATGTGAGTACTTTGAAATTTTTATGGGCACTTGGACATAGCTCTGGATGTGATTATTTCTCGTAGACACTCTTGTGTTCCATGTGTGTTGTTTTTTATCATGACCAACATCTTCACCTTTAGATCTTATGGTGAAGTTTCTGTCAACGTCAGTAAGTATATTCAGCAATCCAAAACGATGGGATGACACACTCCCAACCCACCACAATTGTTCATGTCTTCATAGATCATCAATACCAGCCCCGCTCCATCGTATCTCCAACACACTAGTTGTAATAACACCCCTGAAGGGAGAAATAAACCACAAATTGAATATCTGGAATTATAAATTTTCCATCAAGCAGTTACCATGCAATGAGCTAACCAGGGTGAGGACGCCCATGATAATGCATTTAGAAACCTATTCAACTCTCTTATGTATCTTCTCATCAATGTTATTATCTCTTCCTTTGCCACCTGCATGTGAATACTCAGAAGCTCAACTTCTGCCCCTTTTTGTTTTTGAGAGAGGATGTTTTCATTTGACAACTGGAACATTTAACCCATCGACATTTTATGTGTAAGGCTAGAACCCCGATTTCATGCCTTCAGGCTTTGGGGGAAAGAAGAAGTGGGTTATTAGAATTCCTCCAATGGTCAAAATCCTGAAAAGGAATGTGACACTTATGTATAACCTTGTTCTAGCGATTTTCTTGGCATGTATTGCACTCTTTTCTGGCCTCCTCATGAGCTCCTCCTCCATGTGAATTAATGCATGGTGCTTGAGCACTTGGTCTCGGCTGACTAGTGTCATATTGTGGGTGTTTGTCCCTATTTCTCCCGTGGATTCTCTCCTTGGAGTTTTGTATGAGTTGTCTTGTGACTTGGCATGTGTATGGCTTTCGGTAGCTAGTTTAGAGATTGGACGTGAAGAGTAGTTGACCCAATAAATTTTATAAAAGGTGTAAAGGTTTGTGTAAATCAACTATTTTCTCTTTTTTTTACCAAACTCTAAAATATTAATTTAAAATTATATAAAATAATTTTAAAATAATATAAAAAAAAATCTTGGTAGTTTGGTTTTTTCTTTTTTGTAATTTGACACTTTAGACTTATTTCGACAATCGAGGAATTGTGAACTAAGACCAATAAGATACCTTGGGAAACTTTAAATCTTTGAGATTTTGACGGTAGAGAAGTTTGGTGAAAATGGCGATAGGTTTATAGTTTTTACTATAGTGGAAAGCTTTGTGATGAATGGTGCGAGGACTTAATGGTTACACAAGCTTATGCCAGGCGACAAGGTTCTAAAACTAACTGGCACAACTGACATAAATTTTGCAGGTGTAAAGGTTTGTGTAAATCAACTATTTTCTCTTTTTTTTACCAAACTCTAAAATACTAATTTAAAATTATATAAAATAATTTTAAAATAATATAAAAAAAAATCTTGGTAGTTTGGTTTTTTCTTTTTTGTAATTTGACACTTTAGACTTATTTCGACAATCCAGGAATTGTGAACTAAGACCAATAAGATACCTTGGGAAACTTTAAATCTTTGAGATTTTGACGGTAGAGAAGTTTGGTGAAAATGGCGATAGGTTTATAGTTTTTACTATAGTGGAAAGCTTTGTGATGAATGGTGCGAGGACTTAATGGTTACACAAGCTTATGCCAGGCGACAAGGTTCTAAAACTAACTGGCACAACTGACATAAATTTTGGCAAAAGACACTAATTTTAGAAATTTTCAATATTTTTTCCAACATAGGCTCCATCTAGGGATGGTGATTTCCTGTAAAGCGCCAAGAACAATATACTGCATGCCTTCATCCATTGGGTGACCTGAAATCATCCGTATCAAACTCTGAACCCTGTCACTTTACTTGCGCCTTTCCGAAACAAAAACCGCTTATGCATTCATTGGGATATGGAGTCGTAATGCCTTAAATCAAAACCATATTGGATGCCAAACTGAACTGGAAACATACTAAAAACCACCATTGTACTCCAATGCTCGAAGTCAAGCTTATTTATATACATCGTCTACTCTAACTAATATCACTGCTTTGTTCAAGTATAGGAAAATTTCCAAATCAACCAAGCGAATGTCTGACTAACAAACTTAATTATGCTTCCATCTTTGAGCAAACAAAAGATAGGAGCAACTGCAAATTTCAAAACATACCCTGGGAGTAGGCACTTACGGTTTTGAAATTTAGACTTCAAGAAGTTGGAAATAAAAAATTCAATGCCCCATTTTGACTCCATATAAACTGCTACTGGATCGTAAAAGGGGAGAGATATACCACTTTTGCAATTAATCCATACTTCCTCCTACTGGGAAAGTTCTATGAAATTCCTTTGTGCACTGCTGATTTTTTCTTCTTTTGGTGCAAAAATGTCACATTGAAACTTACTGGTTTGTTGCTCAATAGTTGCTAAATAAGGAGGAGAGATCAATTGTTTCAGTAACCCCTTCTTATGTCTTTCATCTGTTGTCCAAAGATCTTCATGATAGTTGTCATACATAGGTTGATTTCTTTTATGATGTTGTCGATTTCTTTCCTATTTAACCAAAGTTTCTTGTTGCTCATCATCTTCAGAAACATTTTCATCATATTCATCAAACAAAGGAGGGCTGTTGTAAATTTTTGTGTGCGATGAAAAATAAATCTTCTCTTCTTGCTCTCCTGGATAATCATCATAAATAGGTTTGTCATAGCACGTTCTGGAACATTGAATTTTAGAAATTTTTGTTTTTTGAGGATCTAGCAAAGATGGTTGAATATCCACAGACTGATTTTCATGAGGATTTACAACAGTGATCATACCTGAAATCTCTATTACATTTGGATGATTACAATTCTCCTAAAAATCTTCATGAAATGTCTTTTTGGCGATATACAATTCGTCATATTTCAGGGCCTTTATTTGATCATGAAATTGATAAGTAAGGGATCCTACCATAGCAAAATGAATATGTTCTATATCAGCAAACAGTGATTGTATATGACCTTCCATAAGTTGCTGGTCTTCATGAATATTTAAACCAACGATTTCATCATCATGTTATACAATTAAAGAATTTTCAACATCATTAATATTAAAAAACTCATTATGAACATATTTCTCTTGAACAATAGAATTAAAAATAGAGTCATATATGAATGAGATTGAATATATCTCTTCATCTAAAAAAGCATTTTCCTCCTCATCGTTGCAGCAAATCTAGTTGCGATCGATTTGAAGGCCTTCTGACCTTTCTACTTCATCTTCATGGAATTTGGTTTGATTTTCTCTTTGAATATGATCACAAGAGCTATCATATTTTGCTTCTTTATCAAACAACTCTTCCTCATACTGATTATCTTCATCGACTTGAGAAATTTCTGATATTTCTTCCTCCCCTTCAAGAGGATTTGTTTAATCTTTTTGTCTTATGAATTCTATATTGCAACAATCTTCAAAAAGGATTTCAGTTTAATAGATCCTCTTATAATGTTGATGAAAAAATGTGTGAAAATATTTCAATGAAGGGATACTGGAATGGGGTAAAGATCTATACCAGATTTTAGCATCTCTTTCCAATGAAAACATAAGTAGTTTCATGAGGACATCTTCATGATGTACATTTAATTCATCCATGAGCTTGTGGAAGTCAAACAAGTGTTGAGAAGGATTTTCGTCAGCGTATCCTCCAAATTTAGGAAGGACATCTTCCAAAATTTTAATGTCTGGAACAGTGTTTTGAAAACCATACACATTTGTAAAGTCTAGAGGAGAAAACCTCGCAACAATCTGAGCAGCAAATGGATTCGACATTTTGAGACCAACAAAGTCGCCAGTGAATCATGTAGAGTCTTTGAACCAAGGAGTCTCTAGGTGAATGATCACAACCAATTGAATGCATATCCCTTGTTCACCATCAAGGAATAGATATAAACTTTTTGTCGTATCCTAGGGAATATAATTTCATTCCTCCGTCCCCAACAATGACGCCAGAAAATGTTGTCGTAAGAGTTGACTCTAGGCTATAATAGAGCCAAGAATTAGCACATTTTAAATGAAATAATTATTTTTCGATTGATCAGCCATATGAAGATTCTAGAACCAGGTCTGAAATAGGCCTTTCACTCATTTATAGATCAGAAATGAAGAGGCATGATCTTGTTTTCCTAATTTAATTAAAATAAGGAAGATGGATAGAATATAGGGGATGAAGGAGACTGAAACGAAGAGTTAGGTATCTAATTCCGATAATTCTAATCTTTATTTCAACATAGGAATGAAAAATAACTTTGAAATGCAAACATGCATATATATAACTTGTAATCTAGGAAGAAATAGTCAAGCTATAGGTCTTTTTTTGCTCACAGCATAAACAAAGGAAAAGATGAACCTAAAAGGCTGCCCAATAAATGAATATAGCATAGGTATTACTGAATTAGATTCATTACAATATGAATATGTAAAAGAAGGAAGAACGAATGAATATGAACCTGATTAAACAATACAAGAAAAGACAAAATTACATAGTGATGAGGTGTATAATCTCTTGGCATTTTGTTCTAGATTTGCTGAAAGAAATGGCATTAGAAAACCAGACCCCAAACGTCTCTCGAGTTGTTTCCCCCCACCTAAATAGATCTACAATCTATTTATTTATACAAAATTTGTCTCAACTGAAAAAACCCTTGGGTTACCCACAACCTCTGCCTAAAAATAGAACATGATCTTAAGAATATACATATGTTATTGGTTTTCAATTGGAGGTGTTGGTGCTTCATCTAAATCTTCGTTTGTTCTCAGATGTATTTACTATCTTTTGTTCAACATATATTCATTACAATTACCATAATCATTGGCACTATGATTGTTGTTGCTGACTATTGTAACACTTTTCTATGTCTGCTAAAGCTGCCATGCTCTGTTTCTTTTCATGAGATACAAATCCATTATCCTTTATATTAGTGATATGGATTTGTTTCAAAAAGAAGGGTAGTTCTTCTTGTTATGTACTCATTTTACAGTAGTCTGTAATATTCCCTTGAGAGATTCACCAAATAGCCCAAAAATACAAATTATGTAGCTCAAAATCCACAGGTACAAATCTACCTCCATTCATTACTCAAATCTATCTCTGGCATCATTATCCATATTTAAATGCTTGTTGGATGTTCTGCGTTGCACTATATGTTACTCTGCATATGGGAAACAATTGGGAAAAAGAAAAAGTTTCCAAAGACTGTTATTGAACAGTACTACTACCACTCTAACATGTCTATATCAGTAAACCTTTGACCCTTTTCTCTTGGCTTTCTCATTAAATATATGACATTGGGCACCACTGTCATGAGGCTGCAAACCAGAACCATACGACCATGAAAATTTTGTTTCTCGTGCCTTCTCATATGCTCATCTACTCCAGTTACACCAACATCCTCTGGATTCATTACTACAGGCAATGGAATTATCATTTCTATACCATTTTCACATTAAGGAATTGCTGCTAATAACCCACAAAAACTCTTTGGCAATTTCTAGGCATTTCTTTCTTGTGCGCATTTACCTTATACTCACAAATGTTTTCAATGGAAAACTCTATCCTAACGATTATCATCATATGCGAGTACTTTGACATTTTTATGGGCACTTGGATGCAGCTTTGGATGTGATTCTTTCTCATAGACACTCTTGTGTTCCATGTGTGTCATTTTTTATGATGACCAACATCTTCACCATTAGATGTTATGGTGAAGTTTGTGTCAATGTCAGTAAGTATCTTCAACAATCCAAAACCATGGGATGACACACTCCCAACCCACCACAATTGTTCGTGTCTTCATAGATCATCGATACCAACCCCGCTCCATCATATCTCCAACACACCAGTTGTAATAATGCCCCTGAAGGGAGAAATAAACCACAAATCGAATATCTAGAATTATAAATTTTCCATCGAGCAGTTATTGTGCAATGAGCTAACCAGGGTGGGGATGCCCATGATAATGCATTTAGAAACCTCTCCAACTCTCTTATGTATATTCTCATCAATGTTATTATCTCTTCCTTTTCCACCTCCGCACGAATACTTAGAAGCTCGGCTTCTGCCCTTTTTTTTTTACTGAGGACGTTTTCATTTGAAAGCTAGAAATTTTAACCCATTAGTGTTTGATGCATAAGGATGGAACCCTGATTTTAGGCCTTCGGGCTTCGGGGGAAAGGAGGAGTGGCTTATTAGAATTCCTTTGACGGTCAAAGTCTCGAAAAGGAATTTGGTGCTTATGTATAACCTTGTTCTAATGATTTTCTTGGCGTGTATTGCACTCTTTTCAGGCCTCCTCGTGAGCTCCTCCTCCATGTGACTTAATGCATGGCTCTTGAGCACTTGGTCTCAGCCGACTGGTGTCATATCGTGAGTGTTTATCCCTGGTGCTCCTATGGATTCTCTCCATGGAGTTTTGTATGAGTTGTCTTGTGACTTAGCATGTGTATGGCTTTCAGTAGCTAGTTTAGAGATTAGACATGAAGAGTAGTTGACCCAATAACTTTTATAAAAGGTGAAAAGGTTTGGGTAAATCAACAATTTTCTCTTTTTTTTACAAAACTCTAAAATATTAATTTAAAATTATATAAAATAATTTTAAAATAATATAAAATGAAAAACTTTGTAGTTTGTTTTTTTCTTTTTTGTAATTTGACACTTTAGACTTATTTCAACAATCAAGGAATTGCGAACTAATACCAATAGTAGACCTTGGGAAACTTTAAAGCTTTGAGATTTTTATGGTAGAGAAGTTCGGAAAAAATGGCGATAGGTTTAGAGCTTTTACTACAACGAAAAGGTTTGCATCGAATGGTGTGAGAACTTAATGGTTACACAAGCTTAGGCTAGGCGACAAGGCTCTAAAACTAATTAGCGCAACTGACATAAATTTTGGCAAAAGACACTAAGTTTAGAAATTTTCAATATTTGTTCCAACAGTCTTAAAGTTCCCCCTCCACCAAACTAATGTTAAAGTTTATAAATGATCTAATTCCTACCTTGATACAACTCCCCGACAACGACGCCAAAAATGGTGGGTGTTCTATATGCACTAAAAAACACTTAAAACCCCTCAATTAAAATTTCAACCCGGGGAAAGTAAACTTAGAGTTGTAGAAATACATATGCCAAGGTAGAAAGGTTGGAGGTAGTATAGTGTAACTAAGGAAGTGGTTATCTGAGAACTAATCTATTCAAGCAAAGGCTAATAATCAAACCCTATCAAGAAACTTAAACTATTTACCCTAAGTAACCTTTGAACAAAGGATCAATGGATTGTCCTAGGAAAGAAAATGGAAACCCTACTTAAAGAAAATTAACTGAATCATGAAAATAAGCAAAATAAAGCTATCTATTTAATCTATCTAATGAGCAATAAAAACAACAAACTACTTTAATTAACCTACTCAAATTCAATAAGCAACAACAATTAAGCAAATGCACAAGCAAGCAACTATCCTATTAAAGAAAGTAAATAAGCAAGAGACTACCCTATCAAAGCAAGTAAACAAGCAAGCAATCAACTAACTAACCTATGATAACTTCTACAACAAGTTAACTAATCAAAATTACTCAATAAGCAACTAAGCAAATTAATAAGCAAGTAAACTTTATTCTTAATTTAAACTTCATAATTACTTTTCATTTACGAAAGGAAATCTTA
>CBVK0102812135.1:0-35222 GCA_900067695.1 Picea abies
AAAAAAAAAAAAACCGATAAAGTGGAACATGCTCTGATACTACTGATCCGTATTATTTTCGACAAGAAATGAGAGAAGAGATATACCATAGAAATATACAAAGATATTGCAAGAGAGCCAATAATATAACATAGATTTATGAGAGATATAACCATAAACACAAAGATACAATAATACAATTTCTATTAATGAGCGAAATGTACAAAACTGTAGAAATACAGAGCGAAAGACTCACTAGAATGGTGGAAGGTTATCTCTGAGAAGAGATTTGATGGATAATTGCATTCACAAGTAAGAAGATGATTTTACAATAAGGCTCCAAAGGAATTTTCATCATAAGGAAAATCCAAAACCCTAAACTCGGAATATGAAAAACCAATAGTTTTGTGGACCCTGTTTTGGGTAGTTTGGTGTATCAACTTCCCGAGGGCATAACTTTGGCATACGATCTCCATTTGGGGCATACGAAAACTAATTGGAAAGTTATCACCGAGGAGATTCATTTTGGGGGATAAATTAGAGCCACTATTTGTCATTGTGGGGATCGATCCATAAAAAACTTCATTTAGGCCCTCAAAATGGCCCTGAGAGTTTAGGAACTGAAAAACTGCTAAAACTACTAAGTTGCCAGAAAACTGTTTTGAGCCAGTTGGAATAGGTGGGTGGCCATTGATATCTACCTGGATCAATAATACATCCTTAGGAAGAAATTTTCTCCATTGCATTGAGTGCCCAGGGAAGAGGGAAAAGCATTTGCTGAATCTACATCTTGATGAGCTGCTTGCCTTGCTGGAGAGGTTGCATTGCTTAGCTTGTTGAAGGATGTCACGAACCTATGGCTAGAAGGGTTGGACCTTTTTAACCAGTCCGACTACACGAGATGACTATTTTCAAAAGGAATCCTTTTGATTTTCTTTAATCTTTTCGACTTGCTTCTGCTGGACAGAAGGTGCTTGGACTGTGGCTGTAGTGGTTGCAGTGTTCTTCTGTTCACCTTTTGAACAGACTGTGAAGAAGATGATTTTGTAGTATGAGATACTACCTTGCAACACTATTTAGGTGGGATAGTAGTTGGAGCTATCTTTTGTATCTTGTAGAGGTGACCCCCCTTAGTAACAATGACATTGTGGGGTTGAGACTCATATATAACATGATGCTTCCACATATATGTATAGCCTAATAGAACATCACATACATTCAGTGGGGAAACATCACATAATAAATCAACCTTGAAGGGATGGCTGTTGTATGACAATCGACATTGTTGGCTGACACAGAGGTCTCGTCCTTGGCGAAGCTACCCAATGTTGTATGGTTGTGGGTGTGGTTTGTCAACAATCCCAACTGTTTGACGACCTCTACTGAGATGAGGTTATTATAGCTTCTGCTATCAACAATGAAATACAATGGGGTCCCTTTCACCCATATATGTGAATGGAAGAGGTGCTCCCCCTGTTTAGTGTCTGCTGGTTCTTCTGGTTGAATTGTTGTGGTCATGAAAGTAGCAGTGGGGTATGTGTTGACGATCTATATTTTTCCATTATTTTTTGAATCAGATTCTGAATCAGGGTTCGACTCCTTGTCTTTGATCTCAGCTAGTAATGACTATTTTGAGCGACATTCATCGGTGTTGTGCCAAGGGATTTTTTGGAAATCACACCATTTTCCAGTGTCCTTTTTCTTTGTATTACCCTTATTTTCTTGTGTCTTGGACTGGGTGTTGGAAGGTTGTTTGTTAGGGCCATATTTATCATGCTTTGGTTGTTGTGGATTTGCAGACTCGAACTCCCATTTGTTTTGGTGCTTTAATTTCTGCTCAATTTTGACAACATATCAGTAAGAAACTCCCAATGATGAGATGTCCAAAATATCCATTTCAATTTGGATGTACTTGTGTAGAGCCCCATGGTATTTTAAAACCAATTGTCGCTCAAAATATTTGATACCCAACTTGGTGCCAAGTTATGGAAGGTGTTGGTGAACTTCGACACTGCTTGGTCCCTCTCTTGACACAGTGTATTCCATCTCATGCACTAGTCGTCATAGTTACCAATAGGGTAATATTGTCCCTTGACCACATCCACAAAAAAATCCCAAGTGGGATCGACCCCATATATTCTTGACTACTCCATGGAAATTTTATCCCAATAAGTTTCCCACCAATGTTTGACATGGATGAGAGATTTAAGGAGTGTGAAGGTGATCTTTTCCCTATCGAAAAAATTGTGAACAGAGAAATAACCTTTTAGCAGAGTTAACCATTTTTCTAGGGCATATGCATCCATATGACCTTCAAATACGGGAATATAAAAATTCACTTGTAACTTGAGAGGATAGGTGCCTCCAAAGTGGCCACTTGATGAGTATGTTCCTATTGGTATCGGTAGTCATTGGAGGACGTGGGAAATGTTTTCCATCATTTCGTCCCCCTGTCGCATGAGAGCTTGCTCAAGCAAGAGATTAATAAAGTCATCTTCTCTGTCATTATTATTTTCTTCTGCCATGGAGGGTTTTTTGCGAGTGCAAGAGAGATTTTCCTCAATATAAAAAAGCTTGATACCCAACTTTCTATACTCAGACCTCATCGGGGACAGGCAATGAAAACAAATGATCAAGAGCAGCCTTCTTTGATATCACTGATCCAGATTATTTTCAACAAGAAATGAGAGAGGAGATATAACACATAAATATGAAATGATATTGCAAGAGAGACAATAATATAACAGATATTTATTAGAGATATAACCATAAACAAAAATATACAGTAATACACAATTTCTATTAATGAACAAAGTGTACAAAGCTGTAGAAATACAAAGTGAAAGACTCGTTAGATTGGTGGTAGATTATCTCTGAGAAGAGATGTCATGACTAATCACATTCACAAGAAGATGATTTTACAATGGGGCTCCAAAGGCATTTTTATCATAAAGAAAATCCAAAACCTGAACCTCGGAAGATGAAAAGCTAATAGTTTTTTGGACCCCGTTTTGGGTAGTTTGGTGTATCAACTTCCCGAGGGCGTAACTTTGGAATACGATCTCTGTTTGGGGTGCATGATAGCTCGTTGGAAAGGTATCTTAGAGAAGATTAATTTTGGGGGTTCAATTAGAGCCTTTGGCCACAATAGAGGTGATATATATTGAAAACACTTCATTTAGGCCCTCAAAATGGCCCCGAGAATTTAGGAACCAAAAAACTGCTAAAAATAGTAAGTTGCCAGAAAACTGTTTTGAGCCAGTTAAAATAGGTGGGTGGCCACAAATATTAACCTGGATCAATCCTCCATCCTTAGGAAGCAATGGTATCCATTGCGTTGAGTTCCCAGGGGAGGGGAAATTGTTTATTGAATCTACATCTTGATGAGCTGCTTGCCTTGTTGGAGAAGTTGCACTACATAGATTGTTGAAGAATGTCATGAACCTGTGTGATACAGGTGGATATTGGTTGCCACCCACCTTTTCCAACTGGCTCAAAACAGGTTTTTGGCAATTTTGGCAATTTACTATTTTTAGCAGTTTTAACTTACAGGGCCATTTTTGAGGGCCCAAATGAAGGTTTTCCGGGATAGAGATTCTCAATGATAGCCAAAGGAATGATTGATCCCCAAAAATAAATCTCCTCAATGATTCCTTTCCAACGGGCTATCATACACCTAAAATAGAGATCGTATGCAAAAGTTACGACCCTGTGAAGTTGATGTACTAACTTACCCAAACGGGGCCCACATGACTTTTGGCACTTCATCTCCTAGGGTTAGGTTTTTGGATGTCTAGGGTTTTTGGAATTCCTTCTTATTTTAAAAATACCTGCCACCATTCTAGTGAGTCTTTCACTTTGTATTTTTATAGTCTCTATACATTTCTTTCATTAATAGAAATCGTGTATAAATGTATATCTGTGTTTATGGTTGCATCTTTGATACATTTATGTCATATTATTGAATATCTACGATATCTCTGTGCATTTTTTTATTATATCTCCGATCTCATTTTGTGCCGAAAATAATCTGGATCAGTGGTATCAGAGCAGGCTACTCTTGATCATTTTTTTAGTGCATGTCCCCGACGAGGTCCAATTATAGCAAGTTGGGTCTCGAGCTTGTCTCTCTTGAAGACAATCGCTCTCGCACNNNNGAAGACAATCGCTCTCGCACACCCAAGAAACCCTCAATGGCGGAAGAAAATAAAAATGACAGAGCAGATGATCCTATCAATCTGTTGCTTGAGCAAGCTTTCACGCGACAGAGGGATGAAATGATGGAGAATTTTGGCCACATCCTTCAAAGCCTATGGATAGCATCAAGTGCATCTTCATCAAGTGGCCACTTTGGAGGCACCTCGCCTTTCAAGGTACAAGTTAATTTTGATATTCCTGTATTTGAAGGACAGACAGATTCAAAAGCCCTAGAAAAATGGTTAACTCTTCTAGAAGGTTATTTCTCTGCTCATAATTTTTTCGACAGAGAAAAGATCACCTTAGCACTCCTTAAAGCTCTCCCTCATGTCAAACATTGGTGGGAAACTTACTGGGAGAAAAGTTCCACAGAGGAGTCTGGAATATATGGGGTCGATCCCACTTGGGATTTTTTTGTGGATGTGGTAAAAGAACAATATTACCCTGTTGGAAACTATGAGGACCAGTACATGAGATGGACCACACTGCAGCAAGAGATGGCCCAAGCAGTTATGGAGTTCACTAATACCTTCCATACATTGCGCACCAAGTTGGATATCAAAGACTCCGAGTGGAATTTGGTTCTGAAATACCATGGGGCACTACACAGATACATCCAGACTGAAATGGATTTTCTGGACATCTCATCACTCGGTGCTGCTTATCGATATGTTGTTAAAATTGAGCAGAAATTTAAGCACCAGAACAAATGGGAATTCGAGTCTGCAAATCCACAACAACCAAAGTATGAAAAAAATGGCCCTAACAAACAGTTTCCCGAAGACCAGTCCAAGACATAGGAAAATAAGGGTCATGGGAAGACAAAGAAGGACACCGGAAAATGGTGTGATTTCAACAAAATCCCTTGGAAGAACACCAATGAATGTCGCTCAAAACACTCATTGGTGGCCGAGATCATAGACAACGAGCCGAACCCTGATTCATAATCTGATTCTGAAAATATTGGTAAAGGACAGATCATTGACATAGACCCCACTGCTATTATCGCGACTGTAGCTATTCAACCAGAAGAACCAATAGATCTTGAAGAGGGGGAGTGCCTTTTTCATTCATAGATGTGGGTGAAGGGGACCCTGCTGCATTTTATTGTTGATAGCGGAAGCAAGAAAAACCTCATCTCAGCAGAGGTCGTCAAACAGTTGGGATTGTTGATAACACCACACCCGTAGCCATACAACATTGGGTGGCTTCGGCAAGGACGAGATCTTTGTGTCAACCAAAAATGTCGATTTTCATAAGGCTCCCAACCCTTCAACGATGAGGTATTATGTGATGTTGCCCCACTAGATGTCTGTGATGTTCTCTTGGGCCAACCATATATGTGGAGACGCCATGTTGTTTATGAGTCTCGACCGCGTAGTGTCATTGTTACTTTGGGGGGTAATCTCTACAAAATACCAGAGGTAGTTCTGACTATTGTTCCACCTAAAACATGCCACAAGGTAGTATCTCATACTGCAAAATTCAACTTCTTCACAATCTGTTCAAAAGGAGAACAAAAGGACACTATAACCACTATAGCCTTGCCCCAAGCACCTTCTATCCAACAGAAGCGGGTTGAAAAGGTTGTAGAAAAGTGAAAAGATTCCTTCTACACATTTTCCTTTGATGTATCTCGACTTGTTGAACAGCCTCAAACTCAACAAGTTCGTGACAGATTTCCACAAACCGAGCAGGGCGACGTCTCCAGCAAGACAAGCAGCTCATCAAGATGCAGATTAAACAAACGCTTTTCCCTCTCCCCCAAAAACTCAACACAATGGACACCATTGCTTCCTAAAGAGGGAGGATTGATCCAAGTGGATATCAGTGGCCACCCACCTTTTCCAAATGGCTCAAAACAGTTTTCTAGCAATCTTGGCAATTTACTATTTTTAGCAGGTTTTAACTTCTATGGCCATTTTGAGGGCCCAAATGAATGTTTTTATAGATCGAGGTTATGAATGATATCCCAAGGCATATTTGAGCCCACAAAATGAATCTCCTTGATGATACCTTTCAAACGAGCTATCACAGGCCTAAAACAAAGATTGCATGCAAACATTATGACCCTGGGAAATTGATGTACTCACTTACCCAAACGGGGCCCACATGACTTTTGGCGCTTCATCTCCTAGGGTTATGTTTTTGGATGTCTAGGGTTTTTTAATTCCTTCTTATTGTAAAAAGGCCTTCAGAGCCTCATTGTAATCATTTTCTTGTGAATGCAAGTAGCCATCACATCTCTTCTCAGAGATAAGCTGCCACCATTCTAGCAAGTCTTTCACTCTGTATTTTTACAGTCTCTGTACATTTCTTTCATTAATAGAAATCGTGTATTACTTTATATCTTTATTTATGGTTTCATCTCTGATACATTTTTGTTATATTAATGAATATCTGCAATATCTTTGTGCATTTCTTTCTTATATCTCCGATCTCATTTCATGCCGAAAATAATCCGGATCAGTAGTATCAGAGTAGGCTGCTCTTGATCATTTTTTCAATGCATGTCTACGACGATAGAAATTTGGGTCTTGAACTTGTCTCTCTTGAAGACAATCTCTCTCGCACACTCAAGAAACCCTCAATGGTGGAAGAAAATAAAAACGACCGAGCAGATGATCCTATCAATCTATTTCTTGAGCAAGCTCTCACACAACAGAGGGACGCAATGATGTAAAATTTTTCCCACATCCTTCAATGCCTACCAATAGCATCAGGAATATCTTCATTAAGTGGCCACTTTGGAGGCACCTCGCCTTTCAAGGTACAACTTAATTTTGATATTCCTGTGTTTGAAGGAGAGATAGATGCAGAAGCCCTAGAAAAATGGTTAACTCTACTAGAAGGTTATTTCTCTGTTCACAATTTTTTCGACAGAGAAAATATCACCTTCGCACTCCTTAAAGCTCTCCCTCTTGTCAAACATTGGTGGGAAAGTTACTGGGAGAAAATTTCAATAGAGGAGTCTGGAATATATGGGGCTGATCCCACTTGGGATTTTTTTGTGGATTCAGTAAAAGAACAATATTACCCTGTTGGCAACTATGAAGACCAGTACATGAGATGGAGCACACTGTGCCAAGAGAGGGGCCAAGCAGTTTCGGAGTTCACCAACACCTTCCATACCTTGTGCACCAAGTTTTGTATCAAAGACTCTAAGCGGCATTTGGTTCTAAAATACCGTGGGGCTCTACACAGATACATCCAGACTGAAATGGATTTTCTGGACATCTCATCACTCGGTGTTGCTTATCGATATGCTATTAAAATTGAGAAGAAATTTAAGCACCAGAACAAACGAGAATTTGGGTTTGCAAATCCGTAACAACCAAAGTATGACAAAGACGGCCCTAACAAACAGTCTCCCGAAAACCAGTCCAATACACAGGAAAAGAAGGTTCACGGGAAGACAAAGAAGGACACCGGAAAATGGTGTGATTTCCACAAAATCCCCTGGCACAACACCGATGAATGTCACTCAAAACATTCATTGGTGGCCGATATCAAAGACAAGGAGCCGAACCCTAATTCAGAATTTGATTCTGAAAATACTGGTAAAGGACAGATCATTGATGTAGACCCCTCTGCTATTGTTGTGGCCACAACTATTCAACCAGAAGAGCCAACAGATCCTAAAGAGGGGTAGCACCTTTTTCATTCATGGATGTGGGTGAAGGGGACCCTGCTACATTTTATTGTTGATAGCGGAAGCATGAAAAACCTCATCTCAGCATAGGTCGTCAAATAGTTGGTATTTTTTACAACACTACACCCGCAGCCATACAACATCGGGTGGCTTTGGCAAGGACAAGATCTTCATGTCAACCAACAGTGTCAATTGTCATACGACATCCAACCCTTCAAGGATGAGGTATTATGTGATGTTGCCTCACTGGATGTCTTTGATGTTCTCTTGGGGAAACCATATATGTGGAGACAACATGTTGTTTATGAGTCTCGGCCCCGTAGTGTCATTGTTACTTTGGGGGTTCATCTCTACAGAATACCAGAGGTA
Organism: Picea abies; assembly: GCA_900067695.1. NCBI lineage: Eukaryota > Viridiplantae > Streptophyta > Pinopsida > Pinales > Pinaceae > Picea > Picea abies. The sequence continues at coordinate 8,198 of CBVK0102812135.1, forward strand.
GTTTCGACTATTGTTCCACCTAAAACGTGCCACAAGGTAGTATCTCATACTGCAAAATTCAGCTTCTTCACAATATGTTCAAAAGGAGAACAAAAGGACACTACAACCACTATAGCCTTGCCCCAAGCACCTCTATCCAACATAGGCGGGTTGACAAGGCTGCAGCAAAGTGAAAAGATTCCTTCTACACATCGTCCTCTCATGTATCTTGACTTGTTGAACAGCCTCAACCTCAATAGGTTTGTGACAGATTTCCACAAACCGAGCAAGGCGACGTCTCCAGCAAGACAAACAGCTTACCAAGATGCAGATTCAACAAACGCTTTTCCCTCCACCCCGGGAACTCAGCGCAATGGATACCATTGCTTCCTAAAGAGGGAGGATTGATCCAGGTGGATATCGGTGGCCACCGACCTTTTTCAAATGGCTCAAAACATTTTTCTCGCAATTTTGGCAATTTACTATTTTTAGCAGGTTTTAACATACGGGGCCATTTTGAGTGCCCAAATGAAGGTTTTTTTATATCAAGGTTCTCAATGATATACGAAGGAATAATTGAGCCCCCAAAATGAATATCCTTGATGATACCTTTTCAACGAGCTATCACACGCCTAAAACGGAGATCGTATGCAAAAGTTACAACCCCAGGAAGTTGATATACTCACTTACCCAAACGGGGCCCACATGACTTTTGGCGCTTCATCTCTTAGAGTTAGGTTTTTGGATGTCTAGGGTTTTTGGAATTCCTTCTTATTGTAAAAAGGCCTTCAAAGCCTCATTGCAATCATCTTCTTGCGAATGTGAGTAGCCATCACATCTCTTCTCAGAGATAAGTTGCCACCATTCTAGTGAGTCTTTCACTCTGTATTTTTACAGCCTCTATACATTTCTTTCATTAATAGAAATCGTGTATTACTGTATATCTGTGTTTATGGTTGCATCTCTGATACATTTCTATTATATTATTAAATATCTATGATATCTCTATGCATTTATTTATTATATCTCTGATCTCATTTCGTGCCGAAAATAATCTGGATCAGTGGTATCAGAGCAGGCTGTTGTTGATCATTTTTTCAGTTCGTTTCCCCGACAAGGTCCAATTATAGCAAGTTGGGTCTTGAGCTAGTCTCTCTTGAAGAAAATCTCTCTCGCACACACAAGAAACCCTCAATGGTGGAAGAAAAGAAAAACGACAGATCAGATGATCCTATCAATCTATTACTTCAGCAAGCTCTCACGCGACAGAGGGATGAAATGATGGAGAATTTTTCCCACATCCTTCAACACCTACTGATAGCATTAGGCGCATATTCATCAAGTGGCCACTTTGGAGGCACCTTGCCTTTCAAAGTACAAGTTAATTTTGATATTCCTGTATTTGAAGGACAGATAGATGCAGAAGCCCTAGAAAAATGGTTAACTCTGCTAGAAGGTTATTTCTCTGTTCACAATTTTTTCGACAAAGAAAAGATCACCTTCACCCTCCTTAAAGCTCTCCCTCATGTCAAACATTCGTGGGAAACTTACTGGGAGCAAAGTTCGACAGAGGAGTCTAGAATATATGGGGCCGATCCCACTTGGGATTTTTTTGTGGATGCGTTAAAAGAACAATATTACTTTGTTGGACACTATGAGGACCAGTACATGAGATGGACCACACTGCAGCAAGAGAGGGGCCAAGCAATTCCGGAGTTCACCAATACCTTCCATACCTTGCGCACCAAGTTGGGTATCAAAGACTCCGAGTGGCATTTGGTTCTGAACTACCGTGGGGCTCTACACAGATACATCCAGACTAAAATGGATTTTTTGGACATCCCATCACTCAGTGTTGCTTATCGATATGCTGTTAAAATTGAGCAGAAATTTAAGCACTAGAACAAATGGGAATTTGGGTCTGCAAATCTGCAACAACCAAAGTATGACAAAGACGACCCTAACAAATAGTCTCCTGAAAACCAGTCCAAGACAGTTGCTCAAAACAATCATTGGTGGCCGAGATCAAAGACAAGGAGCCGAACCCTAATTCAGAATCTAATTCTGAAAATCCTGGTAAAGGACATATCATTGGTGCAGACACAACTGCTATTTGCATGACCGTGGCTATTCAACCAAAACAACCAATAGATCCTGAAGACAGGGAGCACCATTTTCATTCACAGATGTGGGTGAAGGGGACAACACTGCATTTTATTGTTGATAGCGGAAGCCAGAAAAACCTCATCTCAGTAGAGGGCGTCAAATATTTGGGATTGTTGACAACACTAAACCTGCAACCATACAACATCGGGTGGCTTTGGCAAGGACAGGATCTCTGTGTCAACCAACAGTGTCGATTGTCATACGACATCCAACCCTTCAAGGATGAGGTATTATGTGATGTTTCCCCACTGGATGTCTATGATGTTCTCTTGGGCCAACCATATATGTGGAAACGCCATGTTTTTTATGAGTCTTGGCCTTGTAGTGTCATTGTTACTTTGGGGGTTCATCTCTACAGAATACCAAAGGTAGTTTCAACTACTGTTCCACCTAAAAACTGCTGCAAGGTAGTATCTCATACTGCAAAATTCAGCTTCTTCACAATCTGTTCAAAAGGAGAACAAAAGGACATTGCAACCACTATAGCATTTCCCCAAGTACCTTCTATCCTACAGAAGTGGGTCGAAAAGGCTGCAGGAAAGTGAAAACATTCCTTCTACACATCGTCCTCTCATGTATCTCGACTTGTTGAACAACTTCAACCTCAATAGGTTGGTGACAGATTTCCACAAACCGAGCAAGGCGACGTCTCCAGCAAGACAAGAAGCTCACCAAGATGTAAATTCAACAAACGCTTTTCCCTCTTACCCGGGAACTCAATGCAATGGAGACCATTGCTTCCTAAGGAGGGAGGATTGATCCAAGTGGATATCAGTGGCCACCCACCTTTTCCAAATGGCTCAAAACAGTTTTCTGGCAAATTTGGCAATTTACTATTTTTACCAAGTTTTAACTTCCGGGGCTATTTTGAGGGCCCAAATGAAATTTTTTTGATACAGATCATTGACGCAGACCCCACTGCTATTGTCACAACTGCAGCTATTCAACTAGAAGAACTAATAGATCCTTTATAGGGGGAGCGCCTTTTTCATTCACAAATGTGGGTGAAGGGGACCCCACTGCATTTTATTGTTGATAGCAGAAGCCAAAAAAACCTCATCTCAGCAGAGGTCGTCAAACAGTTGGGATTGTTGACAACACCACACCCATAGCCATACAACATTGGGTGGCTTCAGCAAGGAAGGGATCTCCATGTCAACCAACAGTGTTGATTTTCATACGGCATCCAACCCTTCAAGGATGAGGTATTATGTGATGTTGCCCCACTGGATGTCTATGATGTTCTCTTGGGCCAACCATATATGTGGAGATGTCATGTTGTTTATGAGTCTCAGCTGCATAGTGTCATTGTTACTTTGGGGGTTCATCTCTACAAAATACCAGAGGTAGTTCTGACTACTATTCCACCTAAAACGTGCCACAAGGTAGTATCTCATACTGCAAAATTTAGCTTCTTCACAATCTGTTCAATAGGAAAACAAAAGGACACTGTAACCACTATTGCCTTGCCCCAAACACCTTCTATCCAACAGAAGCGGGTCGACAAGTCTGTAGAAAAATGCAAAGATTCATTCTACACATCGTCCTCTAATGTATCTCGACTTGTTGAACAAAATCAAACTCAACAGGTTCGTGACAGATTTCCACAAACCGAGCAGGGAGACGTCTCCAACAAGACAAGCAACTCATCAAGATGCAGATTCAACAAACACTTTTCCCTCTCCCCCAAGAAATCAACACAATGGAGACCATTTCTTCCTAAGGAGGGAGGATTGATCAAGGTGGATGTCAGTGGCCGCCCACCTTTTCCAAATGGCTCAAAACAGTTTTCTGGCAATTTTGGCAATTTACTATTTTTAGCAGGTTTTAACTTCCGGGGCCATTTTGAGGGCCCACATGAAGGTTTTTCTAGATCAATGTTTTGAATGATATCATAAGGCATAATTGAGCCCACGAAATGAATCTCCTCGACGATACCTTTCCAACGAGATATCACACGCATAAAACAGAGATTGTATGCAAACGTTACGACCCTGGGAAGTTGATGTACTCACTTACCCAAACAGGTCCCACATGACTTTTGGCGCTTCATCTCCTAGGGTTAGGTTTTTGGATGTCTAGGGTTTTTTGACTTCCTTCTTATTGTAAAAATTCCTTCAGAGCCTCATTGTAATCATCTTCTTGTGAATGCGAGTATCCATCACATCTCTTCTCAGAGATAAGTTGCCACCATTCTAGCGAGTCTTTCACTTTGTATTTTTACAGTCTCTGTACATTTCTTTCATTAATAGAAATCGTGTATTATTGTATATCTGTGTTTATGGTTGCATCTCTGATACATTTCTATGATATTATTGAATATCTGCAATATCTTTGTGCATTCTTTATTATATCTCCGATCTCATTTCATGCTGAAAATAATCCGGATCAGTAGTATCAGAGCAGGCTGCTCTTGATCATTTTTTCAGTGCATGTCTGTGATGAGGTCTAATTATAACAAGTTGGGTCTCGAGCTTGTCTCTCTTGAAGACAATCACTCTCTCACACTCAAGAAACTCTCAATGGTGGAAGAAAAGAAAAACAACGAAGCAGACGATCCTATCAATCTATTGCTTGAGCAAGCTCTCACGCAACAGAGGGATGAAATGATGGAGAATTTTTCCCACATCCTTCAATGCCTACCGATAGCATCAGGTGCATCTTCATCAAGTGGCCACTTTGGAGGCACCTTTCCTTACAAGGTACAAGTTAATTTTGAGGCCCTAGAAAAATGGTTAACGCTGCTTGTTGGTTGTGGAGCCTAATTATCTTCTTGATTTAGAGGTCTTTTACTTTTAGTCGTGTTTATACCCTATGAAGTATTTACACCCCAGAAGTATGTACACTCTTCCACACAGGGGAGTGCAGAGGGGGGGTACCCTTGTAAAAGTATATTGTAATTTCATTGTAAATCTGGACCGTTCATTATAAGGTCGCAGATCTAACGATAGAGATTATGTTAGGGTTTTTTTCCCTAGAAGGAAACCCTCTTTTATGAGGGAAATGTATTGTGGCTATGTAGGTTGGTGAGTATTGTATTCTGAGAGAGGATACTGTGAGAGAAAGAAGAGGAAGTTACAGCGGGTTTTGTTGTTGGTTGTATCCCTTCATTTTGCTGGATAATAATAAAGAAAAGACCTGGCAATTTCTCTGGTGGATGTATCCCTAACTGGGTGAACCACGTAAATCTGTGTCTCTCTTGTATTGTGTATCTTCTGTGTTTTCTTTCAGCATTTGTTTTATTTTATTACTCTACGGTCCTATTTTTCTAACAACTTCTCTGTTCACAATTTTTTCGATAGAGAAAATATCACCTTCACACTCCTTAAAGCTCTCCCTCTTGTCAAACATTGGTGGGAAACTTACTAGGAGCAAAGTTCAACAGAGTAGTCTGGAATATATGGGGCCGATCCGACCTGGGATTTTTTTGTGGATGCGGTAAAAGAACAATATCACCCTGTTGGCAACTATGAGGACCAGTACATGAGATGGACCACACTGCAGCAAGAGAGGGGCCAAGAAGTTCTGGAGTTCACCAATACCTTCCATACCTTGCGCACCAAGTTTTGTATCACAGACTCCGAGCGGCATTTGGTTCTGAAATACTGTGGGGATCTACACAAATACATCTAGACTGAAATGGATTTTCTGGACATCTCATCACTCGGTGATGCTTATTGATATGCTATTAAAATTGAGCATAAATTTAAGCACCAGAACAAATGGGAATTCGGGTCTGCAAATCCACAACAACCAAAGTATGACAAAGATGGCCCTAACAAACAGTCTCCCGAAAACCAGTCCAATACACAGGAAAAGAAGGGTCACGGGAAGATAAAGAAGGACATCGAAAAATGGTGTGATTTCAACAAAATCCCCTGGCACAACATCAATGAATGTCTCTCAAAACAGTCATTGGTGGCTGATATCAAAAACAAGGATCCAAACCCTCATTCAGAATCTGATTTTGAAAATACTGGTAAAGGACAGATCATTGATGCAGACCCGACTGCTATTGTCACGACCAGAGCTATTCAACCAGAAGAGCCAACAGATCCTGAAGAGGGGGAGTGCCCTTTTCATTCACAGATGTGGGTGAAGGGGACCCCACTACATTTTATTGTTGATAGCGGAAGCATGAAAAACCTCATCTCAACAGAGGTCGTCAAATAGTTGGGATTGTTGACAACGCCACACCCGCAGCCATACAACGTCGGGTGGATTTGGCAAGGATGAGATCTCCGTGTCAACCAACAGTGTCGATTGTCATACAACATCCAACCCTTCAAGGATGAGGTATTATCTGATGTTGCCCCACTGGATGTCTTTGATGTTCTCTTGGGCCAACCATATATGTGGAGACGCCATGTTGTTTATGAGTCTCGACCCCATAGTGTCATTATTACTCTGGGGGGTCACCTCTACAGAATACTAGAGGTAGTTATGACTATTGTTTCACCTTAAAAGTGCTGCAATTTAGTATCTCATACTGCAAAATTCAGGTTCTTCACAATCTGTTCAAAAGAAGAACAAAAGGACACTACAACCATTATAGCTTTGCCCCAAGCACCTTCTATCCAACATAAGCGGGTCAACAAGGCTGCAGCAAAGTGAAAATATTCCTTCTACACATCTTCCTCTCATGTATCTTGACTTGTTGAACAGCCTCAACCTCAACAGGTTCGTGACATATTTCCATAAACCGAGCAGGGCGACGTCTCCAGCAAGACAAACAGCTCACCAAGATGCAGATTCAACAAACACTTTTCCCTCTCCCCTAGGAACTCAATGCAATGGAGACCATTTCTTCCTAAAGAGGGAGGATTGATACAGGTGGATATCGGTGGCCACCCACCTTTTTCAAATGGCTCAAAATAGTTTTCTGGCAATTTTGGCAATTTACTATTTTTAGCAGGTTTTAACATACGGGGCCATTTTGAGGGCCCAAATGAAGGTTTTTCTATATCGAGGTTCTCAATGATATTAGAAGGCATAATTGAGCCACCAAAATTAATCTCCTTGATGATACCTTTCCAACGAGCTATCACACACCTAAAATGGAGATCGTATGCAAAAGTTACGACCCCGGGAAGTTGATATACTCACTTACCCAAACGGGGCCCACATGACTTTTGGCGCTTCATCTCCTAGAGTTAGGTTTTTAGATGTCTAGGGTTTTTGGAATTCCTTCTTATTGTAAAAATGCCTTCAAAGCCTCATTTTAATCATCTTCTTTTGAATGCGAGCAGCCATCACATCTCTTCTCAGAGATAAGCTGCCACCATTCTAGCGAGTCTTTCTGCCACCATTCTAGCGAGTCTTTCACTCTGTATTTTTACAGTCTCTATACATTTCTTCCATTAATACAAATCATGTATTATTGTATATCTGTGTTTATGGTTGCATCTCTGATACATTTCTGTTATATTATTGAATATTTGAGATATCTCTGTGCATTTCTTTATTATATCTCCGATCTCATTTCGTGCCGAAAATAATCTGGATCAGTGGTATCAGAGCAGGCTACTCTTGATCATTTATTTAGTGCATGTCCCTGACAAGGTCCAATTATAGCAAGTTGGGTCTTGAGCTAGTCTCTCTTGAAGACAATCGCTCTCGCACACCCAAGAAACCCTCAATGGCAAAAGAAAAGAAAAACGACAGAGCAAACGATCCTATCAATATGTTGCTTGAGAAAACTCTCACGTGATAGAGGGATGAAATGATGGAGAATTTTTCCCACATCCTTCAATGTCTACCAATAGCATCAGGCATATCTTCAACAAGTGGCCACTTTGGAGGCACCTCACCTTTCAAGGTACAAGTTAATTTTGATATTCCTGTATTTGAAGGACAGATAGATGTAGAAGCCCTAGAAAAATGGTTAACTCTGCTAGAAGATTATTTCTCTGTTCACAATTTTTCCAACAGAGAAATGATCACCTTCACACTCTTTAAAGCTCTCCCTCATGTCAAACATTGGTGGGAAACTTACTAGGAGCAAAGTTCCACAGAGGAGTCTGGAATATATGGGGCCGATCCCACTTGAGATTTTTTTGTGGAAGCGGTAAAAGAACAATATTACCCTATTGGCAACTATGAGGACCAGTACATGAGATGGACCACACTATGGCATGAGAGGGGCCAAGCAGTTCTAGAGTTCACCAATACCTTCCATACCTTACACACCAAGTTGGGTATCAAAGACTCCGAGCAGCATTTGGTTTTGAAATGCCATGGGGCTCTACATAGATACATCCAGACTGAAATGGATTTTCTAGACATCTCATCACTTGGTGCTACTTATCCATGTGCTATTAAAATTGAGCAGAAATTTAAGCACCAGAAGAAGCGAGAATTCAGGTTTGCAAATTTGCAACAACCAAAGTATGGCAAAGAAGGCCCTAACAAACAGTCTCCCGAAAACCAGTCCAAGACACAAGAAAAGAAGGGTCACGGGAAGACAAAGAAGAAAACTAGAAAATGGTGTGATTTCCACAAGATCTCCTAGCACAACACCGATTAATGTCACTCAAAACAGTCATTGGTGGCCGAGATCACAGACAAGGAGGCAAACCCTGATTCAGAATCTGATTCTAAAAATACTAGTAAAGGACAGATCATTGACGTAGACCCCACTGCTATTGTCGCGACTGCATCTATTCAACCAGAAGAACCAACAGATCCTGAAGAGAGGGAGCACCTTTTTCATTCACATATGTGAGTGAAGGGGACACCGCTGCATTTTATTGTTGATAGCGGAAGCCAGAAAAACCTCATCTCAGTAGAGGTCGTCAAATAGTTGGGATTGTTGAAAACACCACACCCGCAGCCATACAACATCGGGTGGCTTTGGCAAGGACGAGATCTCTGTGTCAACCAACAGTATCGATTTTCATATGGCATCCAAACCTTCAAGGATGAGGTATTATGTGATGTTGCCCCACTGGTTGTTTGTGATCTTCTATTGGGCCAACCATATATGTGGAGACGCCATGTTGTTTATGAGTCTCGACCCCGTAGTGTCATTGTTAATTTGGGGGGTCATCTCTACATAATACTAGAGGTATTTTCGACTACTCTTCCACCTAAAAAGTGTTGCAAGGTAGTATCTCATACTGCAAAATTCATCTTCTTCACAATCTGTTCTAAAGGAGAACAAAAGGACACTACAACCACTATAGCCTTGCCCCAAGCACCTTCTATCCAATAGAAGCAGGTCAACAAGGCTGCAACAAAGTGCAAAGATTCCTTCTACACATCATCCTCTCATGTATCTTGACTTGTTGAATAGCCTCAACCTCAACAGGTTCATGACAGATTTACACAAACTGAGCAGGGCGACGTCTCCAACAAGACAAGCAGCTCACCAAGATGCAGATTAAACAAATGCTTTTCCCTCTCCCCCAGGAACTCAATGCAATGGAGACCATTGCCTCCTAAGGAGGGAGGATTGATCCAGGTGGATATCGGTGGCCACCCATCTTTTCCAAATGGCTCAAAATAGTTTTCTGGCAATTTTATCAATTTACTATTTTTAGCAGGTTTTAACTTCTTGGCCATTTTGAGGGCCCAAATGAAGGTTTTTCGAGATAGATATTCTGAATCATTTCTGAAGGAATAATTGAGCCCCCAAAATGAATCTCCTCGACGATACATTTCCAACGAGCTATCACACGCCTAAAACGGATATCGTATGCAAAAGTTACGACCCCAGGAAGTTGATGTACTCACTTACCCAAACAGGGCCCACATGACTTTTGGCGCTTCATCTCCTAGGTTTAGGTTTTTGGATGTCTAGGGTTTTTGGAATTCATTCTTGTTGTAAAAATTCCTTCAGATCCTCATTGTAATCATCTTCTTGTGAATGTGAATAGCCGTTGTATCTCTTCTCAGAGATAAGCTGCCACCATTCTAGCGAGTCTTTCACTCTGTATTTACAGTCTCTGTACATTTCTTTCATTAATAGAAATTGTGTATTACTGTATATCTGTGTTTATGGTTTCATCTCTGATACATTTCTATTATATTATTAAATATCCTCGATATCTCTGTGCATTTCTTTATTATATCTCCGATCTCATTTCGTGCAGAAAATAATCTGGATCAGTGGTATCAGAGCAGGTTGCTCTTGATCATTTTTTCAGTGCATGTCCCCGACGAGGTCCAATTATAGCAGGTTGGGTCTTGAGCTTGTCTTTCTTGAAGACAATCACTCTCGCACACCCAAGAAACCCTCAATGGAAAAAGAAAAGAAAAATGACAGAGCAGACAATCTTATCAATCTGTTGCTTGAGCAAGCTCTCACGCGATAGAGGGACGAAATGATGGAGAATTTTGTCCACATCCTTCAACACCTACCGATAGAATCAGGCGCATCTTCATCAAGTGGCCACTTTGGAGGAACCTTGCCTTTCAAGGTACAAGTTAATTTTGATATTCCTATATTTGAAGGACAAATAGATGCAGAATCCCTAGAAAAATGGTTAACTCTGTTAGAAGGTTATTTCTCTATTCACAATTTTTCCGACAGAGAAAATATCACCTTCACACTCCTTAAAGATCTCCCTCATGTCAAACATTGGTAGTTTCGACTACTGTTCCACCTAAAAAGTGTCGCAAGGTAGTATCTCATACTGCAAAATTCAGCTTCTTCACAATCTATTCAAAAGGAGAACAAAAGGACACTGCAACCACTATAGTCTTGCCCCAAGAACCTTCTATCCAACAGAAGTGGGTCGACAAGGCTACAACAGAGTGCAAAGATTCCTTCTACACATCATTCTCTCATGTATGTCGACTTGTTGAACAGCCTCAACCTCAACAGGTTTGTGACAGATTTCCACAAACCGAGCAAGGCGACATCTCCAACAAGACAAGTAGCTCACCAAGATACAGATTCAACAAATGTTTTTTCCTCTCCCCCGAAAACTCAACGCAATGGAGACCATTTCTACCTAAGGAGGGAGGATTGATCCAGGTGGATATCGGTGGCCACCCACTTTTTCCAAATGGCTCAAAACAGTTTTTTGGCAATTTTGGCAATTTACTATTTTTAGCAGGTTTTAACTTCCGAGGCCATTTTGAGGGCCCAAATGAAGGTTTTTAGAGATAGAGATTTTCAATGATATTTGAAGGAATAATTGAGCCTCCAAAATGAATCTCCTCGAAGATACCTTTCCAATGAACTATCACACGCCTAAAACGGAGATCGTATGCAAAAGTTATGACCCCGGGAAGTTGATGTACTCACTTACCCAAACGGGGCCCACATGACTTTTGGCGCTTCATCTCCTAGGGTTAGATTTTTGGATGTCTAGGGTTTTTGGCATTCCTTATTATTGTAAAAAGGCCTTCAGAGCCTCATTGTAATCATATTCTTGCAAATTCAAGTAGCCGTCACATCTCTTCTCAGAGATAAGTTGCCACCATTCTAGCGAGTCTTTCAGTCTGTATTTTTACAGTCTCTGTACATTTCTTTCATTAATAGAAATCGTGTATTAATGTATATATGTGTTTATGGATGCATCTCTGATACATTTCTGTTATATTATTGAATATCTGCGATATCTCTATGCATTTCTTTATTATATCTCCGATCTCATTTCATGCCGAAAATAATCCTGATCAACCCCTCTCAGCAGTTGCATTACACCTATTGTTTTTCTGATAAGTATTTATGTTCTGTATTTTAAATTGAATGTTCCTAAAATGCATGATCATGGTTGTACACTCATGAATGGTTTATGTATAGAAGTGTTCGCCTAGTGTGTTTGATCGGAAAAGGCGGATGCATGCTTATACTTGTATGGCCATATTCGGTTCATATATATATATATATATATTGAACAAGTTCAGATTTCGAAGTCCATTCTCAGGAGATCTGTCCCATGCACTTGACCCAAACCATGCCCTGGGTTGTTTTCCCTGAAGGCACCTCCTTCCGGAAAGCTCCATCATACTCCAAAGCCGGAGTGAGTTCCTTGAAAGGACCACCGTTTTTAAATAAATACTTAAGCTTACCTCACCCCTGTCACAGATTTCATAGCTCGATGATTTAAGAAGGATTTTCAGTTAGGTCACCCAGCCTGGTGATAATTACCCAAGAATCTATTGAAGGATTCTATGGCCTAAGTTTGGAAACCTTACACCAGAAAGAATGGTTCCCTTAGAGTTGGTATTTCAGTGTTTCGGCACCCGAGATACCCAAGGGTGAGTTCCCTTGTATTCGCATGTCACGAATTCCCGATTTGCAAAACCCTGAAAGGATGTAGCATGGTTTGAGTTTGGTATTTCAGCATTTCGGCACTCGGGATACCTAAGGGCGAGTTCCCTTGTATTCGCATGTTGTGAATTCCCGATTCGCGAAACCCCGAAAGGATGTAGTGTGGTTTGAGTTTGGTATTTCGGCATTTCGACACCCGAGATACCCAAGGGCGAGTTCCCTTGTATTCACATGTCACGAATTCCCGATTGGTGAAACCCTGAAAGGATGTAGCATGGTTTGAGTTTGGTATTTCGGCGTTTCGGCACCCGAGATACCCTAGGGCAAGTTCTCTTGTATTCACATGTTGCGAATTCCCAATTCGAAAAACCCTGAAAGGATGTAGCATGGTTTGAGTTTGGTATTTCGGCATTTCAGCACCCAAGATACCCAAGGGCGAGTTCCCTTGTATTCACATGTCGTGAATTCCCGATTCACGAAACCCTGAAATGATGTAGCGTGGTTTGAGTTTGGTATTTCGACGTTTCGGCACCCAAGATACTCAAGGGAAAGTTCCCTTATCTTCGCTTGTCGCAAAACCCTAAAATAGTCTAGTGTGAATAAGTACCAGCGTTTTGGAGTTTCAACTCCCAGGAAACCCAAGTACGAGACTTCTTGCCTTCTCATGTTTCGAAGTCTCGATGTGAGAAACCCTGAAATGTTAGAGCGTGAGTAGATTTTAATGTTTCGGCGTTTCGGCACCCGGGACTCCCAAGGGTCAATTTCCTTATCTTTGTACATCATGGAACCCCGACATGTGAAATTCCGACATGAACTTACTATTATATATATATATATATATATACATATATCAGTGTTTTGGAGTTTCATCTCCCGGGAAACCCAAGTGTGAGACCTCCTGTCTTCGCATATCATGAAATATCGACTTGCGAAACCCCAAAACGATCTCAGTAGATATATGGGTTTCGATGTTGCGGCACCTGGGAAACTGAAGGGCAGAAACCTTCGTCTTCATACATCGTGAAATCTTGGTATGCGAAGTCCTGGTAGGTGAAATCCCGAAGTGGTTTGGTGTGAATAGAATTCCAGGTTTCAGGGTTTGGGGAATCAAAGAACTCGACTCCCTCGCATTTCAATCTCCCGGTTTCTGAAGTCCCGAAATGCGAAAGGCGCCTCTTGGCTTAGCCTGGGGTCACAACTGATGAATACATGGGAGTAAATCCTACGTTTGGTGTGTAAGTTGTACACAACGGATCTTCAATGAAAGAACCAGTGAGTTGGTGTGGTAAAGGTCCCGATTGGAAGACCTAGCCTACGCTAGAACCTCATAGGAATTCAGGGATTCTATTCCTCGATAAAAAGGGAGGAAAAAGATGAAAAATATTATCTCTTGTAGTGGGTGTGTTACACCATCAGATTAGGGTTGCAGAATAGGATGCATGGAAAACTTCCTTTAAAACCAAATAAGGATTTTTTGAGTGTTTAGTTATGTCGTTTGGGATTTGTAATGCTCCAGCAACCTTCATGCATGCGATGAATGATGTATTCAATCCATTTCTAGATGATTTTTTGATTGTATATTTAGATGAAATTCTTATATTTAGTGGGACTTGGGATGAACATGTAGAGTATGTAAATCAAGTATTGGATACTTTAGAAAGGAAAAAAATGTATTTAAAATTGTCCAAATGTGAATTTGGTAAGACTGCACTTGTATACTTAGGTCATAATGTAGGAGGAGGACAATTGAAAATTGGTCCTTCCAAGATTGATGTAATTGTAAATTGGCCTAAGCCCATAAGTGTAACCAAAATATGGAACTTCTTAGGTGCAATCCAGTACTGGAGGAGGTTCATTTCAAACTTATCTTTTATAGCATCTCCTTTGCATGCCTTAACGAATGTGAAGAAAACTTTTTAGTGGGGAGGAAAGCAACAAAAATATTTTGACACTTTGAAGGGAAATATCAGTACCACACCAGTATTAGCATTGTCCAATCTTCAACAGCCTTTCGATATCGAGACAGATGCTAGCGGGTATGCCATCGATGCAGTATTGATGCAATATCTTAAGCCTATCTGTTACCACTCTGAAAATTTTAACAAAGATGTTGTTAACTATCCTATGTATGATAAAGAGTTGTATGCATTAGTTCAAAGCGTAAAGAAATGGAAGAACTACTTGTTAGAGAAGGAAAAAATCATACATACAGATCATCAACCCTTACAGTATCTCCAAGCAAAAACCAAGCTGAAACAATCTCGACATTATAGATGGATGGGTTTTCTTCAACTATTTCATTTGGTAATCAAATACAAAAGGGGTACAAGTAACAAGGTAGTTGATATGTTTTCTAGACCTCCTATTGTTTCTTCTATTATTTTGAAGAATGCTTCTTTATCTCATGACAACTATGTGGAACAATATGCCATTTATGAATATTTTAAAGAAGCATTTGAGAAGCTAACCCATGGTTCACAGGTAGAGAACTATTTTTTGTAGGGAAAACTACCCTACCATATTGGAAAGCTATGTATTCCTACAAGTGAACGAGCCAATGTAATACGAGAAGCTCACACTTCTCTTATGTCTGGGCATTTTGGGGTAGCAAAAACTATGGCTCATCTACAGAGGTTTTGTTACTGGCCTTAGATGAAAGAAATTGTAACTAAATATGTAAAGGTGTGTGTGATGTGTTCTACTTATAAGCCCATTAATAGAAAATTGGGGCTATACTCACTACTTCCTGTTCCATCCCATCCATGGGAAATTATCTCCATGGATTTTTTAGGGGGTTTACCAATGTTGAAAAGGAGTCATGACTATTTGTATGTTGTAGTGGATAGGTTCAGCAAGATGTGTATCTTAATGTCATGTAAAAAGCAGAGCACTGCTGAGAATATTGCTAATCTCTTCTTTCAGTATGTTTGGGTTCACTTTGGGTTACCCACATCCATTATCTCAAATAAAGATACTTGATTCCTTGGGGATTTTTGGATGAGCTTGTGGAGAATGATGGACACCAATTTGAAGAGGAGCAATGCTTTCCATCCACATACAAAAGTACAGACAGAGTTTGTTAACTGAACAATGGTACTTTTTCTTCGAGGCTATTGCAACAATCATCCCAAGTTATGGGATGAACAGATACCCTATGTACAACATGCTTACAATCGAGCCTTACATTCCTCCACTCAATGTTCTCCTTTTGAGACATGTTTTGGGTATTTTCCTACGGTCCCTTTGGACTTGGTATATGGGAGAGATACTAATTCAAATGAAGAAAGAAATGAAGACAGGGCCCGCAAGTTCATTTAGAGGATCCAACAAGTACACCAAGAAGTCAAGGAACAATTGGAGAAAATTCAAGCATAGTATAAAGCTCGGCATGACAAACACAAGGTTGATCATCAATTCCAAGTTGGAGACCAGTTATGGATTCACATCAACAAGGAGAGATTGAAGGGTGAAGGCAAGAAACTCAATTCCATCTGTTATGGACCCTTCACTATTTTGGAGAAAAGTGGTACCAATGATTTTCATCTAGATCTTCCACCTTATATGCAGATCTACTCAGTTGTAAATGTGGAAAACTTGAAACTCTTTTAGCCTCCCATGATCATGGATCAGGGTGAGGAAGTCTCAATACCTTTAGTTGATGAGTTTTTTCCTGAGTACTTGGATGAGTTGAAGGAATATATCATCTTGGACAGAAGGATGAGGACTTCGCATAGGGGTGATTTTGATTATATTCAAGTGGGATTCAAGGGCACACATCCAAGAAAGGCAAAGTCGATTGATAAGGACAAGGTGAGGGAACTCTTCCCTCACTTATCTATTGATTGATGAAAGCTTTTGGTGGTCCAAAAATCTCTCAGTGGGAAGGCATGATCCAAAAAGGATCCAGAGGAGACTAAGCATAACTCAGAATTCACAGAAACAACTAATGAAGCTTAGAATGGCCTCAGCAGATAGAGAAAGAGAAAAAAATCAAATTCCTCAAATCTCAGTTAAATTGGCATCATCGCGAAGAGTGCTTCACAAGCTTTCCAATGGCATAAACACCTCATCAAATGGAGTTACATATCAAAAGATATTTGTGGTCAAAGTTTTGGTCAACATAGCCCAATCAGCAGGGATGAGTCAGGATCCATACTACTGACATAAACATCGGTACGAATGACATCAGCATCCATATAGGGTACGTGGCACACGCAGAGGGTGACACATGTCATGTTGATATTAGCATGGTGACATGGTAGCACCATAGGTTTCCATGTGTCACTCGATTTTGTAATTTTCTAGTGAATCCATGGACCAATGGGAAAGTGCCACATGGCATTCCGTACTGCCATGTGGCATTTCGTACATCCATGTGGCATACCATATATCCACTTGTTAGGTGATGTGGCAAGATGACAGAGCAGGGTTGATGTGGTTTTGACAGTGCAGAAGTGGTGGCATGGCCCAATGAAAGGTTGCCATGTGGTCCAGTCATGGGCTACCATGTGGCAGCAGGAAAATTCATAAGGACGCACAACATCCAGATTTTCAAAAATTGGCAGGGTTGGATGGTGCCAACCCCTAATCTGCCAAATTTGATAGGATTCTGCCAGATCTGGTCATTTGTAACCACACCACCAAACTTAACCGTATCCACTAAAGGCTCTGCCAAACTTAACTGTATCCTCCAAAGTCTCTTCCAAAACCACCAACCAAATATATATTATGTTGTAACCATATACCAAAAAAAGGAGGCTCGTAGTTTCGACCCTGGGATCTCCCCTATCAACTCCTCCTTTGAAATGTCTGCCAACCAGTGTGTGACTTGGTAAAGTCCTCTCCCATTATTACTTAATTGTTTCTTTTCTCCAGTGCATGGGGGGGGGGCACACCAGGGGCATGACCGCACAGACGGGGACAGATCAAAAGATATTTGCGGTCAAAGTTTTGGTCAACATAGCCCAGTCAATAGGGATGAGTCGGGATCCATACTACTGACATAAACATCGGTACAGATGATGTCATCATCCGTATAGGGTACGTGGCACATGCAGAGGGTGACACATGTCATGTTGACATCAGCATGGTGACATGGCAGCACTAGAGGTTTCCATGTGTCACTCGATTTTGAACTTTTCCGGTGAATTCGTGGACCAGTGGGAAAGTGCCTCGTGGCATTCTGTACTGCCATGTGGCATTCCCTACATCCATGTGGCATACCATATATCCACTTGTCAGGTGATGTGGCAAGATGATGGAGCAGGGATGATGTGGTTTTGACAGTGCAAAAGTGGTGACGTGGCCCAATGAAAGGCTTCCACGTGGCCTAGATTTCCAGATTTCCAAAAATTGGCGGGGTTGGATGGTGCCAACCCCCAATCTGCCAAATTTGATAGGATTCTGCCAAATCTAGTTGAATGTAACCACACCAAATTTGATAGGATTCTGCCAAATCTAGTTGAATGTAACCACACCACCAAACTTAACCATATCCACCAAAGGCTCTTCCAAACTTAACCATACCCTCCAAAGTCTCTGCCAAAACCACCAACCAAATACATATTACATTGTAACCATATACCAAAAATAGGAGGCTCGCAGGTTCAACCCCGAGATCTCCCCTATCAACTCCTCCTTTGCCATGTATGCCAACCATTGTGTGACTTGGTAAAGTCTGCCCCCATTATTACTGAATTGTTTCTTTTCTCCAGTGCATGGGGGGGGCACACCAGGGGCGCGACCGCACGAACGAGAACGATTTTTGAGATAGATTCTCATGAATTTATTGCAGGTTGTAGGCATGGAAACTGAGATAGAATTTATCTTGGGCCTGAAAGTGCCAGACTCAAATAGAGGTGTGGAGACAATCATTTTTTGGTAATTAGACACCATGAATCAAGTGGTGATGTTCGTTTTCTGATCAGAGAAAATATTTTGCAGCTTAACTCCAGAATGAGGTATACTTATGTATTTGGGGGGGGGGGGGGGGGGGGGCACACCAGGGGCACGACCGCATAGACGGGGAACGATTTTTGAGATAGATTCTCATGAATTTGTTGTAGGTTGTAGGCATGGAAATCGAGACAAGCCTTTTCTTGGGCCTAAAAATGCCAGACTTAGATAGAGGTGTGGAGACAGTCATTTTTTGGTAATTAGATGCCACTAATTCAGTGGTGATGTTCGTTTTCTGATCAGAGAAAATATTTTGTAGCTTAACTCCAGAATGAGGTATACTTATGTATTTTGCAACTCTTTTGTTGAGTTAATAAAAAGGCCTACCCATTTGAGAGCAGAACCCAGAGACGTAGTCCATCAGGGACGAACTCTGTTATCAAGTATTTGTGTTCATATTTGATGCTTATGTCTCTTTATTATTGAACTTTTCCTTCTTTATGGTGCACTTCAATTTATTCTCATTTAACAAAATTATTTAATAAGTCACATCGATGAAAAGATCTTAGATCAGTCCCTCAAATCAAATATTGTTATATTTGCCTTTGATGTGGAAGAATAGTATCTTAAGGCTAAACATCACATCATTCCTTCCAACCATGCCTCTGCACGTTCACTTGTACGACCCCTAGAAAACTCTGGGAGTTCGATCTTCTGTATTTCTCTGGTGATGTCCCCTGGTGGAGGTCCTCCCTCTGAGTCCCTTGATGCTTTAGGGTTACCCACTCCAGAAGTTTGGGGTTCCACTTCAACCTCCGTTGACTGGCATCCCTTTAATGTCTCATTAATAGCCTCTAAAGGGCACAAAATGAGAGCTAATTCAGGTGATGTTGGTGGCAGCATCGACGTTGGTGGTCCTTGCGACAATGCTCCTTAGTCTCGATTTCCTTGAGTCCTAACCATATTGAATACTGAATTTAGATCAACCAAATTCTTATCAGGTAAAATTTTAAGGCATTCCACATTTTCTCAAACTTATACTTGAAAATATAGGGTTAGGCATAAGTTTCTTATACTTTTTGTAAATAGAAATTACTCCTATAAGGTAAGTGGCTAAAGGTCGATGGCCTAGGAATGCCACCTCCATTGCACTTGGGAGGGGGTCTATCTAGCATCTCCCACTAAGGAGAGTGGTTAAAGGTCGGAGTCAAAAGCATCTAATCTTGGTAACTTTGTACAGGTATACTACTATTTCTCTAGCATTGAGGGGTGCTCGCCAATCGTTCTAACTTACCTCTTTGGTGCGTGTTAAATCTACCATTCCCATATAAAGTTTGGGATTAAGTAATGTGATCACATAATTGTTGTTTAAATCTATGCATTATTGTTCGTCAACACAGGTATTCCAATAGAGGATGAACACCTTCAGTAATCACTCACATGACCATATCAAATATCAACACATCGATGTTTTGATGTGGTAAAACCCCTATGAGGAAAAATCCACGACCCCAGCCAACGCAGCCACTTGGATCAGTTTATTAATGCAAAAGAAAAATATTACAGAGATATTTTACAATATAGTTTCTCACAATCGACCATCGACACATGAGACTCGATGCTCTTTGAATAGATATCATGGACCAATCGGGTGTTAAGCCACAGATCAATGGCCATTAAGATCGAGGAGAAAATGAACGGTCGAATCACTCTATGTCAGGAACATATAGTGACCATCATATTTCCTAACTACAAATGCATACTAATGCATACTAAAGAAACACGCTAAGAAACACATTTTTACCTAACGACACATTAGACCAAGTAGATCTTAACTAACTCCTAAGTGTCTAAATATCCTAACATCCCCCCTTAAGAACAAATTGGGATAGGATTGAAGGATTTACAATAGTGACACAATATGAGAAGGACAGAGGAATTAGATCCTATCACCCCTTAATGAAACTTCCTGAACTCCTACCATAGATTGAAGTTTAGAAAACTGCGCTTATGTAAGAGACTTTGTGGAAATGTCTGCAACTTGATATTCTATAGGGAAAAAGAGCACTTCAATAACTTGATCATGAATGATATTTATGATGAAGTGCATGTGTATCTCGATGTGCTTGATGCGTTGATGTTGAATTGGGTCTTTGGCAAGCTTGATGGCACAATGATTGTCACACCAAAGGATGGTTGGGTGTTGCTGCTGAAATCCAAACTCTAAAAGGATCTGTCGAAGACAAAAAGATTCATGACTTGCATTTACCGATGCTCGATACTCTACTCCTACTGAAGAAAGTGAAATATCATGTTGTTTCTTATAGGCCCAAGTGATAGGTCTTGAACCAAGGTTGAAAACATAACCTACGGTAGACTTCCGATCATCAGGGTCATCGGCCCAATTTGAATCAGTGAAACCAACCAATAAAGGAGTCCCCCCTGAATTGTAATGTATCCCGAACTGAACTGTACCACAAACATAGAGAAGTATCCTTTTAGCTTATTTCCAATGGCTTTCATGGGGTACTTTCATATACCCGGAAAAAAGACCAACAACAAAGGAAAGATCAGGGCGAGTATGAGTCAAGTATAAAAGGCCACCAACTAACTGACGGTACAAGGTGGCATCAACTTCAGGAGTACAGGTGATAGTAAGCTTGACTCCAGACTCGAAGGGAGAAGGGGATGGTTTACAATCATCCCTGTGAGAGCGACGAAGAAGGTCACAAGCATACTTAGATTAGGAAATAAAAATTCCTTCATTGGTTTTCTAAACTTGGAGGCCAAGGAAATAGTGAAGAAAACCCAAGTCTGTTATTTCAAATTTCTTCTTAGGCTGGTTTTCACATAGTTTAAAAGTTTTGAGTCACTACCAATAAGGATAAGGTCATCAACATAAAGGACAAGGATTATGATATGGATTCCTACTTTCTTGGTATAGACATTAGGATCATAATGGTATCTAGAGAATCCAGTGTCAATAAGAAAGTTGTCCATTTTGGCATACCAAGCTCGGGGAGCTTGCTTAAGACTGTAAAGAGATTTCTTAAGGCAGAAAACAAGGCTAGAGTCATTTTGAACATAGCTAGGAGCTTGTTCCATGTAGATTTACTCTTTCAAATCTCCGTGCAAGAAGGAAAATTTAACATCCATTTGATGGACCTCCCATTTATGTGAGGAAGCAAGGGAAAGAACAAGGCAGATGGAATTCATTTTGGCTACAGGGGAAAAGTTTTCATTATAGTCAATTCCTTCAACTTGGGAAAATCCTTTGGAAACTAACCGATCTTTGTGTCTTTCAACACATCCATATTATGCATACTTAGTTCTGTAGACCCATTTAAATAACAAGTTTTCTTCCTTTTGGAAGAGGTACAATATCCCAAGTATTGTTGGCCATTAAAGAACAATACTCTTCATTCATTGTTGTTTCCCAATCTAGATGACCTAAATATTTTGCAAATGTCTCGGGATCATGAGTCTCTGAAACTTGATCCAAAAGAGAAGAGGTTTGTTGGAACTATGAACGTGTCCGACATTGATCTGAAGGATCGCCAACAAGATCACCAACTTCTTCTTGTGTTGAACAGACCCATCTAGGAAGCTGTGGAGTTGGTGTTGGTTTAGGTTCAAAAAACTCATATGGAGGAAGGTGAGCAAGATGAGGTGGATTTTCATCCTCACTGTCATCATCTGAAGAAGAAACCAGAATAGGAACATAAGAAGGCACAAATGTCGAAGATGGCTCGCAGGCTGAAGAAGGCACAATCGTTGAATTAGGCTTGCAGGCCAAGAGGTTTTCATCAAATTTAACATGTCTTCTAATAATAATTTCATTAAAATGTGGTTGAAGAAGTCTATAACCTTTGACATCTTCAAAATAACCAACAAATATACACTTCTCACTTTTAGGCTGCAATGCTTTCATTTTCTCACCAAGAATGTGAGCCCATGCTATACTGTCAAATGCACGAAAGTGACTTGCATATGGTTTAATTTTATTCCAATATTCTTCTGGTGTTATATTTTTAAGAGCATTTATGGGAGTGTGATTTAATATGTAATTTGCACAGTCGATTGCTTTCGCCCAATACTTTAGACTTAATACCTTAGATTGGATCATAGAATTAGCCAAATCTTTTACTGTGCGACTCTTTCTCTCAACAACACCATTTTGTTGTGGTGTATATGGAACAATGTGTTGCATTTGGATGCCCTGTGTAGTGCAACAACTTGTAAAATTATTTTTCACATATTTGCCTCGATTATATGTTCTTAACTTTTGAATTTGATGTCCATATTTCTTTTTTATAAGGACCTTGTAGGCCAAAAACTTGTCAAAAACTTTGCTCTTAAGTTTTAATAAGTAAACTCAAGTACATCTGGAAAAGTCATCAATGAAACTTAAGAAATACTTGCACCCATAAAAAGAAGGAGAAGAAAGTGGACCACACAAATCACTATGAAAAATATGTAAAGGGCCTGAGGCGTTCCAAGAGGCATGTTTGTCAAAAATGTCTCAATGATGTTTTCCAAGAACACAATCGACACAAACACCATATCTGCATGAAACAAAAGGAATACCAGTCACCATCTGTTGATTACATAGTTGTTGCAATGAGAGATAGTTTAGATAACCAAACTACTCATGCCAAAGTTTGCTCAAGTCATCGCTATGAGCAACAAAAACTGTTGAAAAAGATGATGACCCAAAGTTGTCAAACTTGTACAACCTAGTAATATCATCAAGAATTCCAGTTGCAATAACATGCTTACGATCATTTAGATCCTTGATTACAACTTGGTGAGGTGAAAACTCTATGGTTTTACCTTCACCTGAATAAGTGATTTGATATACCGTTAGAAGGTTAAAAGAAAGACTTGGAACACTTAATAGATCATTGCAATGATTGTTTTCTACTTGAATTGTTCCATATCCTTCAACACTAAGAGATCTATCATCACCAACAAATATTTTCTTGGTGGTACATTCATTTAGAGAAAAAAAATATGTCTCTATCCTTAGCCATATGATAATATGCTCCATAATCAATAAGCCACTCATCAAAAGCAGTAGAAGATGTATTGAAGGAGAAACCAAAAGAAAAAAGTGCATGTCCATGAGAAGAAGAAGAAATAGTAGAATCAATAATGATGTTGTGATTATTCATTGCTACTTCTAAAGCTGCCATATTCTTGAAACATTTGGACTCATCATGACCATCTTTATCACAAAAGTTGCAATGTCCTTCAGTCTTCTTACTTTAATATTTTTCTCCTTTTTCACCATTAGGAGCGGAAGCTGTCTAAGTGGGTTTGGGACCCTGTTGGCAGCCACTTCAATTTTTTCCATTGCCTTAAAATCTTCCTACACCTATGTCTCCTGAACTTCAAATTTCCATCGCATTTTGCAAATAGACGATATTTTCATTGCATGCAACACTTGCAAATTGGTCGATTTAGTTTTCACGACTGAGAGCGTGAAAACTCCTCTATTGTTATTTGAACTGTCATAGCTTTTTATCGATATTTTGAGTGGCACTTTACCTTTGGTTTATCATGTGGCTGAAAATATTTTTCAAACTATGCCTATTCGGACGTTTTTACTTTGACTGCGCAATTTGATTTTATTAAACTGATAAGGCATTGAGCATATGGAGACTTGCCTAGTCATTAATTTACATATGGGTCATGGTTTATTTTTTGTTTTTATGTATGTAATGAGATCCTTATGATAAATTTATAAGCTCTTGGCTTATCGATTTCATGAAATCAATCGTCACCATGTTTTTAAAACCTTTGATCATAATGTTTGAATATGCAATGGTGCGATTGGTTAAACATTTGGGTTTTGATTTAATGGTTTGAATAATTACAATTGGCACACATTTAACTTTGGGTTTGATTGAACATTCATGGTTTCAAACAATACATTGGCACATTGACATATCATCCACCGCTAAATCCTTGGGTTCGCCGAATATTATGGTTTGAATGATGTTATGATTGATTGAACAACGTTGTACTTTTCCATTACTATGCTGCATGGCGATGATAATCCCACCACCCTCGCACGTGCACATTAATTTTCCTCCCCTTTGAGCGCTCGTAGTTGTTAGCCCAAACGATTTTTGCTCCTGTGTATTGTTGTGTTCAATCCAAACCCTACCATGCGCCCGCACCATGGCCCCGATCGTAAGGGCTGAACCCAATGGTAGCCAGGCATTGTTGATGTTCGACGGTGCTTACAGTGACCTTGAGGAATTTGGCTGGCTCCCGTTCATACAGAAGTTTGATGGTTTTAACCCTTGCGTGGCTCGACAATTTGCATTAACCTTTGATGGCTACCGAGCCAAGGTTGGGGATGTCCAATTGGAAATTGATGAGCAATTTCTCAGTTTAGCTACCGGTCTGCCTACTACTGGACAGAAATGGTAAAAAAAAATTACAAAGTGGAAGATGTCCCGTGGACATTGCTCTTCCAATAACGAAGGGTGAGCTCCTATGACAAAGGTTTGCCCGTGAATATGCTCAAGCAACGTTAGCATGACTTGTTGATGATAACCAAGCAGTTTATCACCTGCGAGGGCCGGTATGGTTTTGTTTTCTTGTACCACCTTCGGCTACTTATGGTTTTCATGGGCTATGAGCTTAATATGCCTTATTACTTGCATAGGAGTCTGTTCAAAATGTCTAAAAGATACAAACGGAACCAGGCCGATAACAGCCTTTTTCACTTTGGGTTGATTAAAATGATTGTTGTTTGTCATTTGGGGTTACGCCGAGACTGTTGGAATGATTTTCTTAATCGCAATAATTTTGAGGACTCAAGCCCACCACAGGTTGACAAACCTGTGGTGAGCGAGAGCAATTCTGTACCCCATGTGCCTTACAGTGCTCTATTACCTAAACCCCTACCCAACTCCCCTATTGACCTACCCAATTCTGTGACCAAAGATGTGGAAAATGTTAAACTCGTAGCTAAAAGGCCTAAAGCCAAACCTACTGCAAATTCCAAAGGCAAAAAGAATGCCCGATTAATCTCTCGCATGGCAAGAAACAAACCAAGACCTCCTGTCAACCCTGACCCTATCATGGTGAGTGAAGATTCTGACTTGGAGGTGGAACGCTACCTGGCAAGTGAGTATCCCTATTCTGAAGGTCTGTGTGACAAACCCTCATACGACTTTGTCAAAAACCTACCACCTTGCTAGCGAAATGACCCTGATTACCCCGGCATTAAAATGCCTCATGAAACCCCCGGTGACTCGTCAAAACCCCCTCCTTCTCTATCTCAACCAGCTTCTCCACCATGTGATCAGTGTGGCTCATGGTTAGAAAGGTATTACCTTGATGTGCCAATGCTATAGCCCAGAATTCATGCTCTGGAGGATCAAGTTGCAATTCTCACCAATCAAAAGGCTAAATCGACAGCCACTGATAAGAAACAGTGAACAACAGGTTCGATTTTGTTTAAGAACGTGGAGTCAGCTACAGCGGTTGTTAATTCAAAATTGGCATATCTCGAGCAGCCTCACTAGTATGACTATCACCTGTTTATATGACAAACTCATAAGCTCTGTTTACAACGTGGATTTGCTTTGAAACATAAGCATGCACTATATGCATAGTTTTGTTTTGATTAATCGAATTTCGTTTCCCGGATTAGTTTTGATTGGATTTAGCTTTGATTCAATTAATCGTGGTATGGATTTGATTGTTTTGAGTTGGCTTAAATTGGATACTCTGTTGCTTATTAAAGTTGTTAATATCTTTTCTAAACATAAGTTGTTTCTGGTATTTCAATTTCGAACGCAGTCCATGTTTTGATTCGAATCGGTTATATTCTATATGATATGGTTGGCAATAATGATTAACTATTATGATTTTATATTCCATGTCTTTTTCGACCAATTCGAATACCATTATGTTAATGCATAACCAAAATTGTGAATAGATACGAATCATAACTGTTATAATCAACCAATCAATTCGCATTGTTTTGTTTGACCGTGTTATCAGTTCGATTCATATTTCAACAAATATATTGTTTAAATTTGATTTGGGGAACGAAAGTGATTATGCCCAGGATTACGATTTGTTTCTATATTTGACTCAGTCATGATTTGTTTTCGATTGTTGCCCAGTTTATGATTACCACTGTTGTTGATGGTTACGATCACTATATGATCCTATATGTTGACTGTGTAACGCTCAATGATCAAAATCTATGGCGAAGTTTGTTGATGCCGTTATGAATGTTTCATTTTGACTATAATCATAACAGTTTTTCCATGTTGGCATTTGATTAAAACAATATAAATCTTATGCACATTGTTACAATCGTAACAAATCGATTATGATTGTGTTAGATTACATCGTATCTTATACGATATGATTCACTATTAATTTCATTTGGATATGAAACAGTTTGGTTACTATTTGACCCGATTTTATGGCAACTAAAAAAAAACAGAGCATTCTTACCCTGTTTCCATTGCATCCCTTTCGATTTTGTTTAATTTGAATGATAAATTTACTTGAACCATTAGTGATTCGTTTTTTTATGTTTATTAAAAGAAAATTTAATTGGATTGTTTAAAAAAAAGGGGATTTCGTTTGATCTTTATCTGATCCTGTATGCTATTTTAGACTAGCTACAGAATCAGATGATTCTGTAGCTAAGTCTGTAGGATCAAGTTTTTATTGTTTTGTTGATGAAATGTCTTTCTAATTTGTTATTTTTGGTCTATTGCA
>CBVK0102812159.1:0-13725 GCA_900067695.1 Picea abies
TTTTCATTGAGTTTAGTTTTGTAAACCCACTTGACACCAATACTTGTCTTATGTCTAGGCAGGTCAACAAGATCCCATGTCTTGTTCTTATCGATAGAATCAATTTCTTGGTTCATGGCTTAAACCCAATGTGGCTCTTTAGCTACCTATTTAAAAGATGTAGGTTGACATGACATTAATGCAAAAATATTTTGTTGATAAATATCATCCAACTGATGATGGATCTCTCTCAAGATTCTAGTTCGCTAATTTTGAATTTCAGAGGATGAATTTCTTCTTGAAGAAGAGTTGTCTTGAGAAATTTTGGGTTGTCCTTGTACCTACAATCTTGGAATGACAGGTTGATGTGTTTGTTGCCTTGAATTTTCTGTGTTTTTAGGAAGTGGCAACAATGGATTTTGACTGTCCATAGGACAATTTTAAGACTCACTCTAGAACTGATTTTCAAGAAATTTGACATCTATACTGAGAATAAGTTTCTTTGAAATCAGATTGTAGAGTCTATAGGCTTTGGATGTCTCATTGTAGCCATCAAAAATGCATTTCTCACTTCGATCATCAAGTTTCTTCCTCAATTCGGAAGGTATGTGAGAGAATGCAATGTATCCAAAAGTCCTAAGATGAGCACCATTCAGTTTTGTCCCACTCCATTCTTCTTGAGGGACCTTCATCTTGACAGTGGTTGTTGGAGATCTATTCATAAGATAAAATGAACATGCTATAGCCTTAGCCCAAAATATATTTGACAAAAATTTCTCTCTAAGAAGGTTGCTTGCCATGTTCATTATAGTCTATTTTTTCCTCCCAGCTACTCCATTTTGCAGTGGAGTATACATGGTTGTGGTTTGCATGATTATGCCTTGTCATTTGCAGAAATTTGTAAATTATATTGAATAGTATTCTCCTCCTCCATCTAACCTGAGAACCTTCACATATTTCCCACTCTTCTTTTCAGCTTTAGCCTTGAACTCCTTGAAATTTGCAAAGGTTTTAGACTCGTGTCTGAGGAAATAGATTCATATTTTCCTGTTAAAGTCATCAATAAATGTTGGAAAATAAAAGATACCACCTATTGAATTTG
This sequence comes from Picea abies, assembly GCA_900067695.1. Lineage (NCBI taxonomy): Eukaryota > Viridiplantae > Streptophyta > Pinopsida > Pinales > Pinaceae > Picea > Picea abies. The sequence continues at coordinate 1,082 of CBVK0102812159.1, forward strand.
TTTGCATTAGTCCACATAGGTCAGTTTGAACCAACTCTAAGTGTTGTCTGGCTTGAATGGAGGACTGTGGAAAGATTGTTCTCTTATGTTTTCCAAGAATGCAAGACTCACATGGGGGATTTTTGAATGCAAGACTCACATGGGGGATTTTTCTCTTTGAAGATAGGTAGACCTGTGACCATGGAGTGCTTCTACAGGAGGCTTAGACTTTTAAAGGGAAGATGTCCAAATATTGTATACCAAGTCATAGTTTCATTGGGGGTGGATGCACTGTGTGCATAATATTGGGTCAAATTTGTAGTTCTAAGCATCAGGGGAAACATTATATTCCTTGTCATGTGGATTTCAGAAATCAATTTTTTGTTGGGAGGTTTGTCATATATCCTACATGATGCTCCTTCAAAAAGTACCCTATAGCGATTTTCAACTAGTTTTCCTACACTTAAAAGATTATGTTTCAGATATGGAACATGATAGACATCATTTATGCCTTTCTTTACATCTTGTTTAGTGAGAGTAAGTACAATTCCTTTTCCTTGAACTTTGACTAAAGAGTCATATCCAAGTGCAATATCAGATGAAATAGAAGAATCAATGCAAGAAAGTAAATCTTTGTTACCTGTCCAAGAAAGTAAATCTTTGTTACCTGTCATGTGATTGTTGCATCCATTGTCTAGAAACTAGAGGTCCTTGTGTTGGTCTTCAATTTTGTGACATGAGAGAAAAATCCCATATGAGGTGTCTCCTTCATGATTTGAGACATGTGCTCTGCCTGAGTGCTGAGTTGCTTGCTTCTTCCTGCATTCAGATTCATAGTTCCCATACTTTTTGTAGTAATAACATTGTATGATTGCTTTGTCATTGGATCTCCTCCCTCTGCCTCTTTGAGGATGGAAATTTTTATTTTTATTTTGATGTGTGTGACCTTCACCTGAGTGATTGTTTCTTGGACTTATACCTATTCCTCTTTGAAATCTACTTCTGCCTTTGCCTCTCCCTCTATTGAAAGAGAATTGAGTCTTGAAGGCATTGACTGTTGACTCATCTTCTAGATGCAGTTTGGTCACATGTGATAATAGCGAAACCATGAGTTCATCTGTTGAAAAATTTGTCAGATCCTTGGATTCAAGGATGGATCTAACAACCATCTCAAATTTCTTTGGAAGACTTCTGAGGACTTTCTCAACAATCCTTTGATTAGGGATGGCTTCACCAATCAACCTGATCTGGTTTACAATTCCCATAACTATGTTCATAAATTGATCAGTATTTTCAGACTTTGTCATTTTTAAAGTCTCAAAATGTTTCCTCGAGGTCTGCAACTTAACTGTTTTGACCTTTTCATTTCCCTGGTAGGTTGTACTGAGAATTTCCCAAGCCTGTTTTGAGGTAATACCTGTGATTTTTGAGAAAATCGAGTCATCTACTGAGTTTTGAAACTAAAATTTGGTTTTATTCTCTCTTTTCCTCTATTCTGCTTGAGAAACTCTTTCTTAATTGTTCATAGCAACTAGATATGTTGGATCTGGTTCCACATAGCCAAGATTCACTGGATCCCAATAATCATGTGCTTGTAAGAAGGATCTCATTATGAGAGACCAAAATTCATAGTTCTTCCCAAGAAGAATCAACCCTTGTGTTGGTCCCAAATTGTTAGAGGTGGTCATTTTTGTAAAAATAATCAGAACAATTCTTTTTCTCAAGGATAAATAAATACCTGTGATATCGCTTGATGCAAGTAGACATGTCCTCTTCCCATGTCCTGCGCGTAAAACACACCAACGAAGTTTCGAGCTCAAGCCACAAGAAATTTCTTATTTCCTGGTATCGATCTTACTGGATATGATTATTGGAGAGCAAGATCGTGTAGAATCAAAGCTCTGAGCTACGTTCTTTATCTATTGTAACCCTTTAATGGAAAAAATTAGGCACTCTAGGGCTTCCTTTTTAACGATTTTTTTTTTTAACGTTAAACCTTCATATGAACAAGGGTTGAGGATCAGGTGCTCTGGGGCTTTGGGCTCTAGGCGTTTCGGGACTTTCTACCCTTCTTATCTCCACAGCAAGATTAACGGTGTTCGGGCTTCAAATTTTGTTGTTTTGGACTTCAACGATTTTTTTTATTGCACCAACACACACAACACTCGCAAAGTGTCGATCGCCGAAAAAGGGAAGATCAGATGGCTCCTATTCCTCCACCAAATCATCGAATTTGTGCCTCCTTCGCACTTTGTTCTTTGGTGATTTTTCCACAACACCTTTTTACGAATCTCCTGAATCGACAAATTGACGAATACACCCAAGTATTAAATCGACAGTCCTCAAGCTCCGATGAATGGATGGTTCAAATTTCTTCTCTTTGAGCTTCGACGATTTATTTTGATCGTCCACAAAGCAAGATCCTTTGTATCTACCAATGCCGAAATGTCGAAATGGTAACAAAGATCAACGACCCACAATGCTCAACCAACCGATGACCGAGATGCTTTTCGAGACTTCGGGATTTTTCTCCCTGTCTGCTCGACGACACAAATTTGCCGAAGTGTCGAATCTCTTGAGTGACGTAAACTTGATCCAATGGTTCAAATGTCTTCTAGAATGAGTGGTCAGGATCCACTTCTATGCTTCGGCCTTTGAAGCTCTTTTCGTGACTACTTCGCAGATCTCCCAGAGTGTCATACTGTCGAACTGTCAGATGGCTTCCACGTGTCCAGTTTGATCAACGACCTGGATTGACTCTGGCTCTTTGGAGCTTCGGGAGTTCGGGAGTTCTTGACTCAACACACCTTAGTTCTTCCAGAGTGTTTGTGCTTTGAACCTTCGGATCTAGCGCCACGCGTCCACTGAAATCAACGGTCTCAATCCTCTCTGAGACTTTGGGGCTTCAGACCTTTTTAATGCACAATACCAACTATCCTCTGGAGTGTCAAATTAGCAAACTCGGGGAGTTCGGGATTTGATAATCCACGTGTCTACTGGATCAAATGGTCCAGAGTCACTTCAGAACTTCGAGAGATTTGAGTCCTCTGCAACCCTTGTGATTTCCGCAATTCCTCTCCCCTGTCGATTTGCCTTCAACGAGATCGGACGACCATGATTTATTCTTTGCTTGATCTGAGGACTACTGTCTCTCATACTCATATCTAACGGTTGAGATCTGTTCGGCTCCTCTGCCTGCTCCTCGTCCTATTTGGGCTTAATCTAACGACCAAGATCTGTTCCCGCGGTCGATCTAACGGTTGTTGTAGTTTCTCCTCTGCTACATCTGCATCTTCCTCCTGAAGAAGGATTCCACAAATTCTTAAAGTTCTTCGTCTTGAATCTTTTTCTGCAAATCTGCCTTCTCGTGTTGTGATGTCTCCAACACTCCTTGAGCAGATTTCTCTCCAGGCTCTGTGAATAATCTTACCTCCCATGCTCTGATACCATGACAAAACTATAAATGAAACAAACAATACAGAAGAAACAAATATAGAATAGGAAAATGCAGAGCGCAAATGTATTAGCTGATAGTCTAAAACTATAAAGGGAAAACTAAACAAGAAGATTAAGAAGTCAGAAGCAAATCCTAACGACTCGTACAACTGTCTAGAACAACTCGCAGTGTACAGTCATACATTGTTGAGGTTATAACTAATAGTTCGGTTACCTCAACGTCTTCCCAAAAGTCAATGAAACCTTACATGGTAAGGAGATGACTCTCCATCATCCAAAACATGTGTCCAAGTTATCTTCACGCATCCTATGAATATTTGGTAAAAACCTACTAAAATGTAAGTAAAGTGAGAATTAATAACAATATCTATGATTATTATGCTAATCAGGTTAATAACCTTTTTTTAATGACAAATAACTATGTTTTGTCATAAAAAAAAGTTAATAATTAAAATCAAAACTTTTCATTTATTATGAAAAAAATATATATTCTAATATATAAATAAGTGTCCATTAAATTTAATTATCCATGTATAAATAAAAACTACTTAATTCTAGCCATTTCAAAAGATACAACTTTTAATAGGTATAACTTAACCGGACAATAACTTAAAAAAAATAATTAAATATATTAATTAAAATTTCATTACCAATAATATTAATTAAGTCTATAGACGTAGACCTATTGGAAATGGAAAGAATTAACGAATTTTTATAAGTTTTTAATGGACAAGTGTTTTACTAGGTTTAAATTTAGGTGTTTTAATGTGATTTACTTTATTATAACATTAAAGTTTTTTTTTTAATTGGACTCCTTGATTTTCTGTATTTTTAATATGAATATCATTTAAATATATTATTTTTTTATTGATGATGATGGATCCTAAATGTTACCATTAGCACAGTCACATAATTGTAATTGATAAACGCCGAAAGGCATATTTCATTTGTAAATAAACTCTAATTCTCTTTTGCCCTATATTATTTATAGTCAAACCTTAATTAACATATTAAAGTACAAACAAACCTTATTTAAAAAAAAAAAAAAAAAAAATCTAATTAAAATTTTAAAATGAAATAATATAATACAAAACTGAGCCATGCCATTTAATCTATGCAGATAAAGTGGTCTCGCATTGCACGGAGTTTACTAAGAAGAACTGAGAACGACATCAAGAATTACTGGAGAAGTGGTAGTAAAAAACGTTGAACGTTCGTCAACGAATTCTTATTGCCTCACAGCATCATCTCAAGGACCGTCCATCCTAAACAATGCAGAGCCTTCCACCAGTTTTCCAAGGAAAAATATTGAGGAGATAGAGAGGTTTAAATGAACACAATTTCATATCTGCACGAAGATATTTCGTCTCTGGTATCCATGCGATTTAATTACAAAATTCGGTTCACATTCCAATGATTTAATTACAAAATTCGGTTCACATTCCAATACGTGTAATCTAAACGTAGTTATGGTTCACATCCCAACAGTTACGGTTCATATCTCATATTTGCTCGGTTCATATCGGTTCACATTCACATTTCAATCGGTTCATATTTACGGTTCATATCTGTTCACATTTCAATACGTGTAATCTAAACGTAGTTACCGTGCATACTTGTAACAATAAGCCTTGCATAGATATTAATTTTAGTTAATCATCTTAACGTGGCAATTATATGGTCTTACAGTGATTTCTTAATATAATTAGGTAAATGTGAAAAAGTAAACATGTTAATGCATGCATTTATAAATGCAAGGAAATTATGAACACTAAATCTCATTCATTGATTTAGGAGGATTGATTTAGGAGGATGACTAAGAATATGCCAACATCTTCAATTATTGACCATAAAATTAAAATTTAAGATTAGAGATTATTAAATGTGCCCATTGTAATTAAGAATGCAAGATGTGAAACGTAAAATGATCAAGCCTTTAAGTTAACCAAGAGTTTCAATTACCCAGACTATATCTCTTTTCGTGCCCAAATTATTAGGTTTGTTACATGCTTTGCAGTTGTTGGAGCCACCAGCGGTATTAACTTCGTAGTTGCCAGAGCCACGGCCCTATAAATTAACAGCAGCCACTATTCCTCCTCTTCGCCCAGGTGCTGTTCAGCAGCTCAGCCTCCATCAAGGCCTCTCATTACACATTTTAACCCCCGTTGCTATGCCCCCTCCAGTTACTTTCTCGCCCCTTTTTATAAGCCCTCGTCCTAATCCAACCTCTATTCCCTTATCCATGTCCCAACCCAGGCCTATGTATGAAGCAAGGAGATAGACGACAATCCTGAAAGGCTGAACTTGACCCGAGCGGTTATGAAAAAGATCGTGCTTTCTTAGCATCCAGTAAGATCGACCTCTTATGACTTCCTTTTTCTGGACACGCAGATCCAGTCGTTTTTATTGCAAATACAGATATTTTGCCTTGCTCAAGGAGGAGGTTTTTTTATCATTCTTCATCATTTTATGAACTTTTGTCGTTTTTATCATTTCTTCAGCATTTATGAACTTTTGTCTTGTGATCTCCTTTTTAAATCTGTTGATTGTAAGATGCATTTTGCAAATGATTTTTTTTGGGCAGAGATCCGTGAAAATGACTACAATGATGCATTCTTTCAACAACGATCTATTGAATAATTCCAAACCTTTATCCCTTTAGTTGTTGATAATATTGTAAACGCTAAGCAAGTTTTTCTTTCCATTCCATGAAAGCTAGGTTAAATTAACTTAAAGTAACAGTAATTTTCCTTTGTCCCTTTATTTGTTGAAAAGATTGTAATGGCTGTCAACTTATGCAAGTTTTTATTTCCATTCATTCCATGAAAACTAAGTTAAATTAACTTAAAGTAATAGTAATTTTAATGTTTTGACCTTAAGATTAAGGTCACGGTTGGTTTTCTCATTGTCTTGGCATACTATATTTTTCAGTAGGTTAAGGTTCTTTAAAATCAAAAGATCGGCCAGACATGTGGGAGGGAGGCCAATTCTAATTTCCAGTTCCATTAATAAACTTAAATTTCAGAATGGGACATTTTGAGTTTTTATTGTATTTTATTAAATAAATAAATAAATATTTAAGATTATTTATTTTGAAAATTTAATAAAAGTTGACATTTTGAAAACTTTTAATCCTTATATATATTTAAATTGTATATATGTATTACATATAACATATTATTTAGGATTATTTATTTTGAAAATTTAATAAATGCTTGTATTTAAATTGTTTATAGGGGTTCATCAGTCACAATTGTGTAGCTGTGCTAGTTAAGTTAAGATGGACACATTTAATGATGTTTTAACCATAAATTTTAATAATATGATTATCAATTAAAGATGCAACATATTCTTAGTCATCCTTCCAAATCAATGAACAAGATTTCATGGTCATAACTTTCTAACATTTTTAAAAACATTTACTTATAACAACCGCATAAATTTACCAGCCATAAATTTTTATGCCACGTTTAGTTTTACTAGTAATAAACCTTTGGGCGTTCACCGGCAGAGAGTTAGTGGCTGTGCTAGTATATGGAGGCTATGGAGGCCACGATTTGACATTTAGTCGGAGGCGATCCCTGTGCAAACTATCTAAAAGTAGATCTTGAAATCCTCACTGACCTGTTCTCCCGTTTATCACCAATTTGAGAAGAGGTGGGAGACTTTATTTAAAATAAAATCTCTGGACTGCGTTAATATCTACGATATTTTAATATGGAGGCGACGTTTGACATCTAGTCGCAGGCGATCACTGAGCAAACTATTTAAAAGTAGATCTTGAAATCCTCACTTACCTGTTCTCTTTTATCACCAATTTGAGAAGAGGTCGGTGACTTTATTTAGAATAAAATCTCTTGACAGATCTTCGTGGGTGGTACCTGAACCAGAATATCACACGCCCGAAAGAAATGCAACCATCTTCAATGACGAAGGATTTTGAGAACATGCCGATAAAACCAGACGGTTGCAGCAAAAGACGAAACTAGAAAGAGATGTCTTGCTAAGTAGAGGCCATATCAATTTCTCCGATACTAGGTCTCCCGTAATATTATGTTCCTCTTTTCTCTGTACACCCTCCCATGTTTGCAGAAGTAGCCTTTATCAGTAGCACAATGCGCGTCTTCTGAGCAAACGCACAGTCCTTCCAAAGCACATCCATCCTTCTTTATGATCACTCCCGCCTTTCCTATTCCGAGAACACCGTCTGTCCACTCATTGGAAAAGAGTCCGTTAGAATCGTATTTCGTTTTGGCTACCAGAAAGGCCTCGTATTTGCTATATTTTTTCATGACCCCATCAAATGCAATGTTTCGATTCTTTCCCCAGTGAGGCATACCTCCATATTTCACGAGAGCCATTTGCTCAATTTCCTCCAACACATCTTCATCCAGTCTCGGGTTGTTGGGATCGTTGGCTCGATAATACGTCATTTCGATGTCTACTGAATCCTCTTGTGTTCCCAAATAAGCACTTGAAGCTTTTACATATCGCATCAGAAAACCATTATACAGTTCAACCCCACACAGGCTGTTCGGATTCATGTCCCTAAGCTTCCTTACGTCTGAAAGAAATTGTCCGATTTTGGACATGCTTATACTGATTCCATTCTGAAAGAAAAATATGCTTTTGACTCTAGGATCCCATCAGCACACTGTCTGCAGTCCGTCCTCGGGGCTACTGAGACACGATCTGGAAGCTTGCATGTTATTCTGATACCGGACCACTGGATATCCAAGATACTGGAGATCGTTGTTCTTCAGTCCTGTACCGACTTGGATGATGGAACTAAGCCGAACGAAGGAGACAGTGCACTTGATGTTAGTGCCCTGAAGGCTTTGTTCAAGCTGCTCTACAAAATCGAACATTACGGAATTAAGAGAATTTAATAACAGTGAATTTGATAAACTCACCCTTACATGATATGCAGAAGATCAATCTGAGCATGCATGTTGGATTCTCTTACCTGCTCTCCTGGCAGTGTATAAGAGAAGCGAAAATGTACGTCGTAGCCCTAAGAAATCGTTTACTCCATTCCCGGATGTATTAACAGGCACCCGATCGTCCACTCTATAAACGACCTTTCGCTGAGCAGGATACCACGTAACATCTCCGAATTCGTGCTCCAGGCCAAACTGTTCTATCCTGTTTTCGAGATCGAAGTCATCTTGCTGAACGTTCGTGATGGATCGCTTGAACATAGGTTGCAATTGGAGGGTGACCTGCGCAGCACAGAGAAAAACCAAAAGATCAGCAATATTGATTAAGAAAAATTCTAAGCCCCACTATAATACTTCATCCCAGTCAAATCATTGTTTTATGCAATGAATATGTAAGAGAAATGTTATAACTCATATCATCGGAAAAAATGATAAATCAGACGCTATACATGTTGTTAGAAGAGGGTGTTAATATTATGTAATCTCAGATCAAGTTTACGAGGCGATAGTTATCCTCTCTAACCACAGTAATATAAAAAACGAAAATCTTCATCTATCCAAATTATGAGCAGATAACCACAAATGAACAATTATACATATATATAATTAAACAAACAATTTTATGTAATTATAATTATAGTTATGAATTGTTCTGATTAAAATAAGAACTGTGCCAAAACTAACATCCATCGAGAAGCCATTCATTAGAATTATGTGTGTAATGTTAATGCCATCTTGTTTTCCAAGCAGGCCGCAAACTGTCCAGGTAGAAAACTGATCCAAAATATTCTGACCCAGAAGCATTATAGCAAAAAATAGAAAAAACGGGCTGTGAGGAGACGTGAACGAATAATTATATAACCAGAGGCCTTTCAGTGAAAGGCCTGTGAGAATATTCATGTACCACTGAATCCTTTGATTCCACTATCTGCCATGTGCCAAAATCTAGATGTACTCCTTCCTTATAGAGACCATCTGCATCTGAATTCGTCTCTCTGTATACATGTTTCACACTATAAGAATCAAAGGATGCCAGAAATCTGATAATTTCTTCCAGAATTGGAGAAGAGAGTATATTGTGACATATTTGTGATTTTCTAACCCAATTGTTGAAAAAATTGTTAACAACAATAGAGTATCCAACTCTGAAAAAAAAAAAAAGAAGTTTATAAAAGTTTTGTTGAATTAAGAGTTTAGGAAGATTGTTAGTGTGGCAAATAATTTGAAATTGAGATTTAATTTTGATATGGGAATGGACAATCTAAAAGAAAGTAATTTTTATCTTCAACCCTCTTAGTGTATCCTTATTGTACAAAAAATTAATATATATTTAAACATTTATATTATTAAAAATAATAGTTGTTTAAATTTTTTATTAAAATTAATGAAATAAAAACTAAAAAAAAATTAATAAAAAAATTGATAAAAAAAAATTAAAATATTCATATTAAATATTTTATTTTTAATTAATAATTTATTTATTAATTAAAAATAAATAATAATAAAATTTTAAGATTACAACTTAGTTAAACATTAGATTAATTGATGCTCGAAGATCCTTTGTTTGTGAGATAAATGACTCATATATATTCTTAACTATTATACACCATTTTAAAATTTCAAAACAAAAATAAAAACAAATTTAATTCGTTTTCAAATGAATCATTTACAAACATCAAACTATATAATAAAAAAATATAAGAACAAGAAAATTATTATTTTTGAAGTAAAAATTTTAAAAAAAGGAGGCATGTTTCTAGAGACACCAAAACCATATTGAGTAATGTATTCAACAAATAATTATAAACACATAAATATATCAAGCTTTGTCTTAAAATATAAGTTCTATCTTAATACACTAGCAAAATTGTTGAAAGAATATCTCAACCACTTTGAATCTCTCATGTCAAGTATATCTAATAACCTCTTAACACTTACAAATAGACTTCTCATGTAGAGATAAACTCTACCTCAAAATGGCCAAACTAATAACAAAAACAACCTTTAATATGATCATACATAAGGTAAACAAAAGTTACTCATTCCAACACTCCCCCTTAACAATTACTTACATCTCAATATTTGTTAGGTCGTGTATTCTATCACATGAAATGAAAAACCTCCTAACCAACATAGTCTATATCTTTAACATTTTCAATTACTACTTTGATCATGGAGACATCACCAAAGTGTCAAAGTCCATATATATGATCAACTATCCATAGAAATACATGTGTGCATAACCACTACACTAGTTGGTCTAATTGGTTGTGCTTCAAGTGCATTGTTCATTCATCTTCTTGATGAGGTCCTCTTGGATATACACAAAAATTCTAGTTTCTAGGTTTAACACACGTCCCAAAGTTTACAACCAACATTGTATACTCATAGAACATCCAATAAACACATAGCCTAGTCCTCTAATTGTTTAACAACTCCATAACACAGGGTTTTTCACTACTATAACGATTATCCAAATCATCAAAAACACATAGAAAAGGGGTATGTATGCTTCTCTCTTAGAGATGATATTTCCTTTACATGTTACATACAAAGATAGAAATACATATTATTTACATATTCCATGTCATGGAGACACCACTTACAAGCCTTTATAATATCACCCCATGTACCCTATAATACTTCACTTGAGTACCAACTCTAAGTAGCATACAAGCTCAACATTTTTTAAGGGTCAAAACATGAAATCTATACATACCATCTTATACTTGTTACAAATACAATGTGTGATTGATATTTCCATATAGTCATTGATTTTATTGACCACAACAAAAAAAAATTCACCTTCTTTATCTATCACCATATTATCTCCCGTGCCCCCACAAGAATTATCAAAAATATCCTTTAATCTAAACCATAAAACCTATGTATTTTATCCAAAACAACATCTCTATCCTTCCTATTACAACATCTCTATTCTAACTTCCACAACGACCAACCAATGTTTATTCACTATAGCAACTTACTTCCATTTCTAAACAAAACTATATATGCTTCTCCATTCACTTCTGTCATCTCTAACAATCATACCAACTAGGAAACAAGTGTACCTTTGGGTTGAAGACTAGTAGCATATAGATTGACTAAAAACCTATTTTATATTTCTGTACAGTAATTAATAAAATTCATTTCTACAAATACGCTAATCCATTCATACCTGAGAATTACTCCGAGAACTCCCAAAGAAACTTTGACTGCATTTAGTTTTTCGTCTGCTTCAGTGAGGCTCACAACCTTAGCATATCCTTCGTCTTCTGATGCCGGGACAACTAATCTCACGCCCACAACAAATTCATGAACAGCATTGCCCTTGCCGAAGAGGGAACTACCGTGAGCACCAGTGCCCAGAATTCCTCCCAGAGTTAGACCTAACCAGTCTGGAGAGTGTGTCAAAGCAAGACCTTCGTTAGCAGCAGCATCAAGGAGATCCTTAAGGGTCACGCCTCTCTCAAACGTCATCCTCATGCTGCGCTCGTCCACAGAAACAACACGGTATAGATGCAGAGTGCTGATGATCAGACCGGACTCTCCACCAAGGCATACAAGTTTGGGAATGCTGTGGGCGTAGCGAGTCACAACTCTCATCTTCTGGTTCTTCTGAACGGCCTCGGCAACGGCCGCCACAAGATGCTCTTCCGTGGAAGGATAGACGGCTTGCGCAGCCCTGCAGGTGCTACGATCGGGAAACGCACCATATGCATTAGAAACTGTGCAGTTGGTAAATCCAGATCGGGAAACGCACCATATGCATTAGAAACTGTGCAGTTGGTAAATCCAACAGAACATTCAACCACGGGAGCAGGCGGGCTAGATTTCACAATCGGGGCTAACAGAAGGAGAGAGTAGTACAAGAATAAAACAGCCGTCTGAAACTGCATTTTGCAATGAAACCAATTGGACGATAGAGAGAGCTCACACAGAACTTAGTTTTGACAAGCGCAACTTGAGCACCGCATGGGTTGTGGGGTGTTTAAATAGATCAACGCGTTGATGCGATGCCAGGGGGTAGCTCAAATCTTGCAAGTTATTGAGCTCAAATCTTACATCTTCGAGTTTTATTAAGCTGTAAATTTTTATCTTCCACAATTAGTTTTACGTCATGAGGAAAGTCAAATTCCAGTCTGAGGAAGATAGCTTATCAAATTTTTATATTTAATTAATGAATGATATTAAGTATTATAACTTCTTTGCATTTATATGAACTCCCAAGTAGAGAATTCTGTCCTCCAGCCTTGACATCCCTTATCA
>CBVK0102812181.1:267-13854 GCA_900067695.1 Picea abies
AACCCATGACTAGGGTTGACATCAATGACAACAACCAATCTTCCAACATGTTGAACATATTATAGGTGATGATTGCATAGATAGATATATGTTCTTGGATAATCATGATTATCAATGTGATTTAAAACTGGTTGTACCACTATCTTGTGATCATCATGCTGAAAACAAAGATACTGCAATTATTGATGATCAAAATATGATCTCAAGGGAACCAGAAGGTTGTTTGTTTTCAAGCAAAGAGGAATGTTTGTATGAGCAGTTGTATTTTCTTAATCAGAAAGTTTCCAACCATGGTCTCGAGGATCCAATTGCAGCTTATATGGATTTATATGTTTCATATTTTCTGAAAATTCCAGTTTTCATTACTTCACAGGTATTCATGGGTAAACATGTTTCTCTGAAAGAATTCATATCTTTGTTTTCAGACCTCTATTATTCTCTATTGATCAATGGTATGGATGGGATTCCTTCAGTCATGAAGTTGCTTGAATGGTTACTGTGGAAATTTTCCTTTACTTGAGAAAGTTGTCAATCTGGTTAGGATAAGTTAGCACAAGTAATAAGCTCACTTCCTGAGCATTTGATTTCCTTTAGTTTCTATCGAGTCTTTTAGTTTATTGAATAAGTGGTAGTTATTGAAAGTATTTAGAGGTTGGTTGCACAGATGACTCCATCGCCCAATAGATAAGGCGACTGAAACTACAAGAGTTCTTAGAGCCTCACAGGGAGGACTCTATCCCCCATGGAGCCTATGTTAGCACAAGATTTGTTTATGCCTCAGATTTTCATAAGTCCTTCATTATTCATTTTGGTAAATGAATATAATGGGGGGGAAATAATTTTATATTGTGTTATGCCCAATCTCCAAGTTCAAGCATTAATCGACATCTCAAGACAACACTAGCCAAAGACACAAGCATTGAAAACACTCTCACAAGGTTCCAAGCATAAAAAACACCCACATATTTACACTACCCAATCGCACACAGACACACAGGTGGGTGCTACCGAAATTTTCTACCTAAATTCTGGTAGAAACTAAATTATGCATAATTATTTTTGGACGCTTCTACCAGTTTTGAGTGGCTAACTTAAAACTTGTATTGTGAACAATTGAGAAGGTATTTTTGAAAATGGAGGAGGTTTTTGTTCATAACATTCCAAATAACAAAAACCTCTCTCAGTTTTTTAAAATTTGTTATGTTTTGAGAGATATTAGACCTAGAATTGGCACTACCAACCGTTTTACAGCGACGCTACCTAATTTCCTGCAGCGGTCACGGTTTTGATATTCGCCTTATTGGGAGGTTTCCACCTGTCAAGAAGAATTCAAATGGATTCTCAAGGATCATTTATATTTCAAGGGACACTTGTACCTAAGTTTTAGCTCCATAAAAGGCCTCATGCAATGAAGTGGAAACATTTATTAATGACTTCCAACAAATTCCTGAAAAATTAGCAGTTTGTTGGATTTTTGTCTCTTTGATTGTTGCCACCTATCTCCAAGGATTAGAATACAATGGAGGAGATGGGATTCAACCTCCTAAGGATACTTGGATGCTATTTTATATTTAATTAAGGAGAGAGATCTTGGATGAGGGTTGAAGTGATAGGAAAAAGATTGTTACTACTTTGTCAATTCCCAGACTCTGTATATCTGGATGGAGGATTCTTGTGTAGTCAAAGATCATCTTGTGCTCCTCTCTTTGTCCATTCTCTTTATATTCATTCTCTAATGGAATATTGATTGATAAAGGATTTATCAACGTATTTTTTAATAGATTTATGCAGTGGATGATTTACTATGTATTTTGTGAAGCATCTCTTTTGGGAGTAAATATTTATTTCTTGATTAGAAGGATTCTAATTAATGAAATTTCAGCCATATGAATGTGTCAATCAAGCTTGATGTGAAATTGACTGTTCATATTGATGTTTTACTGCATTTTCTTCTATTCATCTTTCAAATATGTGATGTTTGGAGATTATGATAGCCCTTTTTGCTGGAATATAGTCTTTTGAATTTTGTGCATTAGATCAGGCTTTGAACCTTATCAGTTTGATCCCTTTTTTTTAAAATATAATCACTCATCCAACTCTAAACATTCTGATGGGTACTAGGCTTACACTTACATCATTCTAAGTGTTATTCTCCATGCTAACAAAATGTGATTCTTATATAGTGACTAGGGAACACAATTACAGAATATCGAAATCTATCGAAAAAGGTAAAGAAGCCACAAACCCAGTTGTTCCTCTCCAGATTAAGAAGATGATGGGAGAAACAATGAAATGCATCCTGAAAGGAGAATTTAAGAAATATTCCATAATCCAAATGCAAGGGACACCCATAATTACTCTGTGGTGGAGGATTTTTCACAAACCCCTTACGCAATGTCTACTTTGGAGGTCCTCCAAGGCTGCCCTTCGCAGAGAAAGGATCTATTATCTGCTTTGGGATCTACCAAGACTTGTAATCCAGGAACAATCATGCTTGATACCACTGACTTGAAACCTCATCTCTCTTACCACGTCACATTTTAGATAGTAGTGTCTCACCCCATGAAATATTTTACTCAAAATATTTTTCGTACGATGGTCGATGAGGGTGCCTCGACTTGCATGATTTCATTGGTGTCACATACTCTGCTTAATGATTTCGATGATTGTTCTTTCAGAACACATGGAATCATTCCTTCTTTCCCCATGTAGTTAGGAGGAAAGACCATGTCCATCAAAGTTGAAGTGGTCGATGTGCCTCTCAACTACAACCTTTTGTTAGGAAGGAGTTGGACTTATGCAATTCATGCAGTGGTTGCCATAGTTTTTCGGGTCTTATTGTTTCCACACGAGGGCCTAATTGTAACCATTGATGAGTTTCCCTTCTCCAAACCTGACCCTTCATCGGGGGCATCCACAGTCCTGATGATTTATAAACTTCATCCCGACGTCGTCAACATGGGGGTTGGTTTGTGCCCACCATTTATGGGTACTTTCGATTACCTGCCTCCTTCTGGCGATTTCAAGTTTATATCGACTACCCCCAACCATTCTAGGGGTGAAATATTTCAAGTGTCGTTGTTGCAATCGACTTATTTTCACAATCTATGGAATCTTTCTTCCCCATCGGCCTTGATGGAAGGGACAGGGCATCCTGGCATGGAATTTCCCTTGTCAGTGGCAGAATTTTCATACAGTATTTTCTAGCAAGCTTCGATCGACCTCGATCCAACTCCCACATAGGAGTTAGATCCAATTCTCAAGCCTATTTGGGCTAAAGGTTCCCTTGCCAATACTGATTCTTTAGACTTGGTCTTTCCCTCAGATGAGGTGATTATTGAGGCATTAACTGGTCTGGATAGACCCTGGGATGATCTCCATCACAGATCTTATTTCCTCCCAAAGTTGAGAAGAATAGAGGTAGGTGAATTTGTATTCACTATGACTAGAGGTAGGTCTTGTCCTGTTAATACTCTGGCTACACACGTAGTTTATGCAAAGGGTAATATGGAAATTATCGCTGAAACAATATCTATAGATATCTCCAGAACACCTAGTGTCGTGGAGAATGTTTTCATCGAAGCAGACTGCTCCCCTAAAGATATTTGAATCTATACATATTTATTTAAGGGATTTTGTGATGTTTTTGCCTGATCTTATGAGGAAATGTCAGGAATTGATCCAAGAATCATCGAACATGAGATAACAACTTATCCTAACACCAAGTTGGTCCGACAGAAGCTTAATCTGGTGAATCCTCAAAAAGTGGCATCTATTAAGGCTGAAGTAGAGAACGTTATTAAAGCCAGTTTTATCTACCCCGTACAGTTGACGCAATGGGTGTCAAATCCCATTATGGTTAACAAAAAACAGGGTACGATTCACGACTTCCGTGACTTGAATAAGGCTTTTCCAAAGGATAATTTCCCCACCCCATTCATTGATCATATTGTCGATGAATGTGCAGGTTGTGAGGTATTTTGTTTCATGGATGGTTTTTTGGGATATAACCAGATTCAGATCAAATCTGAGGACCAGCATAAAACAAATTTTATCTATCTGTGGGGCACATTTTCTTATCGTAAGATGCCTTTTGGCCTAAAGAATGTTGGAGCCACTTTTCAGTAGGCCATGTATTTTTATTTCCACAACCTTAGACATATAATCTAGGATTAGCTTTATGATCTAGAATCATGATCTCTCAAGAGAGTTGATCATCCCGCACACCTCCAACTAATCTTTGAATGATGTCGCTACTATTGGATTCACTTGAATCCTAACAAATGTAGTTTCTACGTGACTTCAGGTTGTCTTTTAGGTTTCATAGTTTCAACTACAAGGATCATGGTTGATCCTCTAAAGATTGATCCAATATTTCAGTTGCCTCCCCCATGCAAAGTCCCTCAGCTTCAGAGCTTACAGGGGAAAGGGAACTTTCTTCGGCCTTTTACCACAAACTATGCCGAGATCACTAAAGGGTTCATGCATTTATTGAAGAAGGGAGTCCCTTTCTATTGGGATGAAGCTGCTCAATGCTCTTTTGAAGTGTTGAAACATGCCTTCACATCTGCCCCTCTCCTTTGGCCCCCCAATTATAATAAATATTTCTTATTGTACTAGGACACCATAGAATCAACCATCGGTATGGTCTTGGTTCATGAGGATGATTTTCTCAAAGAGCACGTGATTTATTACTTGATTCGAGGCCTGGTTGGGTTAGAAATCAACTATTCCCATGTTGAGAAGCTTGCATTGACAGTAGTGCATGTTTTCCAGTGGTTCCATCATTATATCCTTCTTCACAAGACCACCATCATTGATGTTGTGAATCTGTTTCAATATGTGTTGACATGACAAGTCATTGGCAGAAATATCAGTAGATGGATTTTTATCCTCCGTGAATTTGACTTGGATTTTGTTTCCATGAAATCAAAAAATTCATTGGTCTTTGCGGAACTTATTTCGAAATTGTCGGTCGAATCAGATGATGTCACCCTGGAAGAATTACCTATTAAATGAGATATTTTTATATTGGCATATTCGGACCCCTGGTATGGAGATATACTAGTCTATCTCTAGACTTTGAAGTGCCCTACCTCTTCTTCTCGTGATGATCATCGACGAATATGCCATCACTCATGAAACTATCTCATCCTCGATGACACTTTGTATCATAAAGGTGTAGATTACATTCTTAGTCGATGCCTTATACACGAAGAAGCAAAACTCATTCTTAATGACTGCCACATTGGAGCATGTGGTGGTCATCTGTTTGGGTTGGAAACAACCCAAAATATTCTATGAGCTAGTTATTTTTGGCCTACGTTAATCAAGGATTGCGTCGAGTCAGTTAAGAAGTGCCACCCATGTCAGATCTTCTCTTAGAAGATGAGGGAACATCCCACTCCCATGTTTCCCATCATCATTGTTGGTCCATTCACTAAGTGGGGGATTGATTTTAATACATGTCACCTGACTTCAGCCAGGGGGAATCGTTATATCATCATAGCGGTAGACTACTTCAAAAAGTGGGTCGAGGCTATGCCAACATTAATAATGATGGTAAAACAATATCTCTCTTTATTTTTAACCATATAATAGCAAGGTTTGCCATCCCAAAGGAGATTGTCATTGACCATGGAAGTAACTACCAGAATAAAATGATGTTCAAGTTAAAATCAAAGCTAGGGTTGAGGCAAGAGAATTCATCACTCTACTACCCACAACCGAATGGTCAGGTGGAGGCTATGAATAAATCCCTCAAGACTATTCTACAACAAACAATCAATTCAGCCAAGTCAAATTGGCATTTTATGTTGTAGTCAGCATTATGGTCCTATCGAACGTCTGTAAAGACTGCCACCGATTTTTCACCTTTCCAACTTGTTTATAGGATGGAATTCCTCTTTCCTATAGAGTGTTAGATCCCGTATTTAAATTTGGTAGTAGATTTATTGCCAAACACTTCACTTCTTGAGGAATGCCTATTATATATCGAGCAGCTCAATGAGAAACTTCATGATGCAGCCTTGGACAACAAGGCTCACAAGCAATGAGTCAAGTGTCAATATGATTGGTTCGTTCATCCTTGGATTTTCTCTAAAGGAGACCTTGTCCTGGTCTACGACCAAGATAAGGATCCCCTAGGGGCAGGCAAGTTCAAACCCATGTGGTTTGGACCTTTCATTGTGAAAGAGGTCTTAAAGAAGGGTGCTTATTGTCTGATTGATTTTGAGGGAAATTCTTTGGCAGATCCTATAAATGGGCTCTACCTCAAGAAGTATTACTCGTAGGTTGGTCGCCTTGGGTGACTTCTTGTACATATGTATAGTTCTTATATAGTTAGTTTTTCTCTTTTTGTTTTATGGATGTGTCATTATTTACGTCATCGTTTTTATTCTGGCAGATGTCAAGTGAATCAGAGGTATTGTTTGGGTTTGAGGATGGTGCTAACCGACACACTCAGAGGCTTGCTTCTGCAGTTTGGGTCATTTTCACGCCTCAAGGCCAGTTGCTATATTCTAGAGGTATATGTCTAGTTGATGCTACAAACAATGCCATTGAGTATAGCGCAATGATAGAATTGCTTCGCGATGCTTTGTCACATGGTATCTCTCACCTCCGGGTCTACTTATATGATCAATTGGTTGTGTCCCATTTAAATGGGTTTTACCACATTTATGATCCCATTTTACACCAACGATTCCTTAGGGTACATCTCTTAAAATGTTGCTTTGATAACATTATGTATATCCATGTTCCTAAGAGATTAAATCAAATAACAAATACTCTAGCTAATCATGTATTATATTGGCATGTTGCACACACATAAAAATAAGCACACACATACACATATACATACATTTGTAAAGAAATACAATACATTAGACATAAAAGATGTAAATATATATAAAGTCTCAGAGTACATAGGTCTTATAACCCTAAATTGCACCACACATGCTTACCTGGCATCAGGCCAACTCATATCCCTTCTTTACCAAAGCACTATTGAAAAACTCTTTGAAAATCCTTTTTTATAAATGCCCACCTGCCCTACTCCATTACTGCATGCGTGTACATTCTGGCTGACCCAAAATAGCCTGCGCGGACCGACAAAAGCATGAAAAAAGGAAAGCTGCCAATGGAACACAAAATCTATGGGTGATTTAACTAAAACTCCCGACCATGCATGGACGAGGGTTCATCCAAATACTTAGCTTCTTCTAGCCTATAAAAGAAGGGGTAAGGGTCCCATTTGGAGGAGGAAAAATATAGCAAAGAAACTCTACCCATTTGCATATTCCCATTTTCCCAACCCTTTATCCTTTCTTGATGCCAAAGGAAATACAAAGCAAAGCAGTTGGAGGATAGTAGAAGAGGAGCCTAGAATTAGGTTCGCGGAGCAGTGGCCGGTCTCAAATTTTGTAAGTTGACTCATTCAAAGTAATAAAGAAAATGCTTTTCCCATCCCAATTCATGAACTTTTTATAGTTTGATTAGTATATGTTTGGATTTCGAACCCGTTAGTATATAAGTAGGATGCATGTGTATTTGTTTCTTGTCTTGTATGTAGGTCAGCTTTGGAAGGAGTATTGCGAACAAGTAATAAAGTACAATGGAGGATCGACATCAAACGTCGGGAACGAGGTAGGTTGATCTTTCCTTGCATTTACTAAGAAAAGGGGATTTAAATCTAGGGATGAAGGTAGAAAGTAGTTTTTCTTCGGTGATATCTGCATGCAAAGTCTAAACTCTATTTGCTAGTTCGTAGGGAGATTTCCCTCACAATAGAATTGGCAACCATACGGGGGAGACTCTCGAGGGTTCCTGGAATTTTATTTAGTTTTTGGGTAGTTTTAAAGACTAGTTTTTCTTGCCTATTTTTATTTTAGTTTCTGTAAGGTCTGAGCTAGAAGAGGGTTTGGTTTTCCATACCATCTTTCTCTGATTGGTTGACTGTGTTTGTCAGACCCACAGAGGTACATGTGGCCTGCATAAGGTCTGCACATGTGTATCTGTGCCCTACTCCCTTACAGCCCGCGTGTGAACGCTAGCTGAAGAAGTAGCAATAGTGTGTAGAGTTCAGAGAACTTCAGAGGCAGTCAGCCTCTTCCCTGTCAGAATCACATCATTCTCAGGGGGTTTTCTGGAATTCTGTTTGAGTCTTGGTTGTTTGCAGTCCTATCTCAGATTGTTTTTTCTTTATCATTTTTCCTTACGTTATTTTTTTTTCTGTTAAAAAGAGTGTCCAAGCCTTTCAAGGGATCTTGATTATCAATATCAGTGGTCTCTTCCTAGTTTGGTATGTCTGTTTTCATTTTTCTTAGAGTTTAGATATACACGCAGCATGTACAAGGTCATCCCACGTGTACACACCATCTGTATCTATCTAGCACATGTTCACACGCGTGCTGTTAGATTAGCAATCGCGTGCTAGTACATGATACTTTTTGTTGAGGGAAAGGCAGTCATCGTTTCCCTTGATAAGAATTATTCCTCTCGAGTGTTTGAATCTCTGTCTGAGTAGCCAGTAGCTTAGGATTAATCTCACCCTTAGCTTGCTTTTTCTCATTTAAAAAAAAAAAATTTGTCATAAAAATAAAAGAATTTTTTAAGGTTTTCAGACAAGTGTGAGAGTCATTTTTTTTTTTTAATTGCTAGTGTGTGATTTTTGACCTGATTCTTTGCAATCTGCGATTAGGCCAGAATTGTTTTTCTTGGTTTTTTCTTGTTGGTATTTTTCCTTTCTGCTTTATCAAGCATTTAAATATAAAAAAAATCTCTTTTCATTTTCTTATTTGGTTGAAAAGTGTGATTTTGCATTATTAGCTAGGGAAAATCCATTTATTTCATAAGTTTTTTCAGTTTACTTAGATCATAAGTAGCTTGTAGTCAAGTGAAATTTCTTTTGAGTTTGTTGTCCAAAATCTTAGAAAATAAAAAATATTTATTTTGAAAAGTTGTTGAAATATTGCATTAAGTAAAAGTTTTGTTTCTAGCTTTTTTATTCATTTTTTGTTTTCATCTTTTTCACATCATCAGTTTCACCTTCATACCCCTTGACGTAAGACAAAGACATAAAATTAACACTAAATTTAAAATCTACTAGACTTTTATGTTTGTAAGGTTCACCAACTAGTTTAGGATTAGGGCCTTGGATTAGGTTGGAGAGGAAACTCTTCAAGGACATTTAAAATCAAACATTGGAGTCTGAGTTAGGGAGTGTCTAAGTCTAGTGTCATGAAAGTTATCTCAGACCCCCCTCTAACACAGGGGATAAACACGAGGTCACGTGCGGAAAGGTAGCAGATATAACCCCTCCAAAGCTGGACCAATCGTAGTGGAGAACACATATAGAGGGCTTGTCTAGGGATTCCGTCATTTGCGTTTTCCATGGGGCTTCATGGGTCTCAAATCCATTCGAGGTCCTCAGTTGTCTTCCCGACCATTTTCTCTTGATACCATTGTGGTCTACCCGACTTTCGACTGTACCTTCCTGGTGACTGTTCGCGCGCTAGCAACCTAGTTGCCAATATTGTTTAGGGACATACACAAGTGACTGCGAGGGTATACCATGGTACCTAGGACAGACATCGGGCCACACTTTGTATATTATACTTGGAGGGTGATTCCATGTTCGAGATGCACTTGCACCGGTAAGTTGCTCTAGTGTTGGTTGTTGTAACTATTCTTCCAATTAATTTAGTGCTTTCATGTCTTATCTTCTAGGGTATTTTTTAGTGTGGGTTACTTTTGAACGTTTAGACTACCTTAGAGTGTTTTGGATCTTCTCACACAGTGGAGCATCCTGAGCTTCGTCGGTCACGAAGGATTTTTGGCCTGTCGCTGGTTACATTGGAGCCACCTCCACCACCATTAAGGTGAAAGCTAGACCAACAAGGGTCTTTTGAAGTGACCGAGTTACAAGCCATTGTGCCTAACCAACTCCCAAAGGAATTGACCATTTTGGACCTTGAAGCAACCGCTCTTGGCCCGGTTGAAACCCTAACAACTGATTTCTTTGCACCTTTCATCATACCAGTTCAATTTTATGAGCGCCAGATAGTGTTTCACAGAACAATGGAAACAAATGTTGTTACCCCTTCTAGGAATTCTTCAATTCCCACCACGGTTGTCACCACAGGAGAGCTTTCATCTCCTAACCCACCATTTTCCGTCCAAGCCACTATGGTCTTGACCATAACTACTTCGCACAGTGGTCCGATCCCATCTTTGGCGATGTCCACAACCCCTTTCACACCAAGTGCGATAGGCCCTCCGTTCTCATACGGGATGCCTAGTTCGGGTACAAGTCCTGTACTTTATTACTCCACTTTACAGAATTTAGGTCTGGGGGCAGGGAGCTCTAGCACTCCTCTGCAAGGTCACATGGGGGGCACTCCTTCTCCTTTCAACACTTTACCTTATGGAGGAGGTCATATCCCTCCTTCATCCCCTTCACTCGGTGGCTCGCATCAGCAATCCGTCAGGCTACCTACACACAATAGTTTATTTGGGGCAGGGAGTCAAGGACCACCTTCGCATAGTATGCTGGTAGGTTTGACACTGTGTTCTTTGAATGGAATGTTTGGTAACAATGCCTTCTCTTCAGCTGCTTTCCCGATTGGGGGAAATCCCACTTTTGGACAATCAACTTCTACACAGGGTACTATTCCTACACAAGGGGCAAACCTAGGAACTTCTTCCTCTTCAAGGCCTTGAAATTCCTGGCAGGGCTTCGTTCCCTCATTCGGAATGTCGATCTAGGGTAATTCTTTCCACAATCAATGGAACCCCAGACAAACTACTATGCCTATCTCCACGGGACTAGCATGGGGTAATCCTTCCCAAAGTCCTTCAAATATAATGCATGCCCAACAGTCTATGTCCTATTTGGGAAATCAGCTGATGATGTCTCCACATATGCAAAATCCATATGCTAGCCAGGGTCATGGTTTCTACCAGAATCTGGACCAATAACCAAACTTTTCCTGGCAACCTGGTGCTAGTCAAACTCTAGGCCCCTTTTTCCCAGGTTATCACCAATAAAATACCTTTCCTGGTGACTTTACACTTTCCATATTTAACAAGGTTTTTGAATGACCCTATTTGTCATGATCCGCGTTGGCCTCCTATGTCGATGAAGTTGCCTTCGGACATTCCAAAGTTCGAAGCCAAGCCTAACGAAGATCTAGGAGATCATGTGACTACCTTCCATCTTTGGTGCTCATCTAACTCATTGAAAGATGACTCCATGCAGTTGCGATTGTTTCAACATACTCTCATTGGGAGTGTTGCGAAATGGTACATTGAGCTCGATCGCTCAAGATACTCTTCTTTTGGCGAACTGGCGATGGATTTCCTAAACCATTTCCAATTACCTGTGAGATACGACGCTATCACAGAGCTTCTCACCAATTTCGATTAGACAACAGTGGACCATATCTCTGATCACATCCAAGAATGGATATGTCGAAAGAGTTTAATCAAGGTACCAGTCCCACCAACATTCCTGCTTGAGTGGTTCCTTAAGTCTTTGGTCCTGTAGGTATCCAAAGACATTGCGACGTCAAGAGTTTTCTCCAAAGAAGACGCCATCATGAGGGCTCAACAGTTTGATCTCATATATTCTCAGTCTGGTTTATTATACAACATCTTGCCAGATGTGCCACATTCAATACTGGATAAAACTAGACAGAGAGCTGGACCACATGCCGATGGTATTGTTGGTTCAACACAAACAAAGCCCGCTGAGAAATTGATGAAGCATTTGCAACAGTTATCTATACAACACATAGTGGCTAGCCAAACTATTTCTTTGGCTGCTCCCCCTACTAAAACGTCAAAAGTACACACAATGCAATCGACTAACCCAAAGGCCACCCAACAGCCTGAAGGAAAGAAAAAACAACGAAAGAAGGGTAAGGGGGACAAAAAACCCAACGATAATGCTGGTGGGGACAACACTGAAAAATGGAAGGTGAGGTATCGATGAAACTTGTGTGTGGAAGACCATCCGACCCATCTATGTCCTCGACTTGCAGCGGCTAAAAAATTTGTCATGCAACAACAGCAGGAAATGTTGACTAATCCATTTTAACATGGGAAAAATATAACTCAAGCCTCTACAAGCACGGAAGGGGGCAGCCAAGAAACCTGCACACCTCCGAACAACCCCACATCTGCGAACATATATATGGTTAGGGGTGATGCTTTTATATCGACTAGAGCGCACGACTATAGTAAACCAAGCGCTTCTGAGAAGGGTAAAGAAGATGACCTCCCATATCTTCCTCTACAAATTGAGAAGACATTGTGAGAAACAATGACACGCATTCCAAAAGGTGCATTTAAAAATGCTTCTCATAACCCAAATGCAAGGGCCACCTAGAACTACTCTATGGTGGAGGATTTATCACAAACCCCTTGTGCGATGTCTTCTTTGGAGGTCCTCCAAAGATGCCCTTCTCAAAGGAAAGCCTTGTTAACCACTTTAGGATCTACCGAGACTTGTAAACTGGGTACCATCATGTTGGATACAACCAACTTAAAACCTCGTCTGCCTTACCACGTAGCGTTTCAGATAGTAGTGGCTTATCCCACGAAAACTTTTACTTGGAATATCTTCTGCACGGTGGTTGATGAGGGGGCCTCAACATGTGTTATGTCATTGGCATGTTGGAAGGCCATTGGCCAGCTTGTTTTGTCTCCATCACCTACTCTCCTCACTGCTTTTGACAGTCGTTCGTTCCGACCACATGGCATCGTTCCTTCTTTCCCTGTGCAGTTAGGAGGGAAGACCGTGTGTGTCAAGGTAGAGGTAGTCGATGCTCCCCTCGGCTATAACCTCTTGTTAGGATGGATTTGGACTTATGCTATGCAAGCTATGGTTGCTACAGTTTTTTGGGTCTTGTTGTTTCCACATGAGGGCCAGATAGTGACCATCGATCAATTGTCTTTCTCCAGACCTAACCCTGCTTTAGGGGCATCCACAGTCCCAATGATTGATAATCCTCAACTAGGTGTCGTTAACGTAGGAGTTGGTTTGTGCCCATCCTTGATGGGTACTTTCGAATACTCGCCCCCTCACGGGGACATCAAATTTATATCCAATCACCATAAGGTTGAGATTTTTCAAGTTTTTCCGTTCTGCATGACTTACTTTGAGGATCCCTAGATACTTCCTTCCCCATTGGCCACGATGGATGAGACAGGGCACCAGGGTATGTCCATGCCCTTGTCTGTAGCTAAAGTAGTGTACTCTTTAGTTCAGCAAGCTTCAGCTAACACTAATCCGACTCCTACACAAGAGTTAGATCCACTTCTAGAGCCTATTTGGGCTTAGGGTTCTCTCGCTAACACCAATTCATTAGACTTAGTCTTTCCTTCTAACGAAGCTGTAATCGAAGCAATGACTAGTCCGGACAAACCTTGGGAAGATCTTCATCACAAATCATATTTTTTCTCCTAGAGTTAAGCCGAATCGAAGCAGGAGAATTCACCGTGACCATGACGGGAGATCAGTCGTGCCCTATTAATCTCTTAGCTACACATGAAATTTATGCTGAGGGAAATATGGAAACTATC
>CBVK0102812205.1:0-12034 GCA_900067695.1 Picea abies
TTGGTTAATGACATTCATTAATGGTTGGTAATCCAACTCTTCCCCTCCATTTTTGACAATGATAAATTTATTCACATATAATAGAATGTACAAAAGAGGGTAAGGATAAAGGTTGTGTAGCAGTTCAACCACAACAAGCATGCAACATTTAGTTTCATTTACTGTAGCAATTTTTCTTGTTCTTGTTCATGTTCTTTTTCATGTTATTGTTCATGTTCCTGTTCCAGTAGCATTTTCATTTCCATAATTATTGGTATACAATGGTTCTAGTTCTCACATTCATTGCATCATTTCTAACAAATAACAGAGGGTCTCCATTCAAGTATAGGAAAAGTATGAAGTCATGGGTATAGGGAGATTGCTACCAAAATTATATGCAGATCTACACTTTTCTATAGCAATCCATGATACAGAGTCTTCTTCTAAAAATCTATTTTAGAACAAAATTCTTACACCAGACAACATCAATCGAAACTTTCAAAACAGGTATGGTTCAAAAAAGCGGTAAGGTAAGTCCACGTAATTGAAGCTTGGGTAAGGTATTAGAATCTATATTGTTCATTGAATTTGGAAGTACGATACTATGGAAACATTTTTTAATCCAAATGCACTAACTATGATCCTATCACCCCTAAACTATCGCACATGCACTGAATTGACCACCTTTCGATTACCTCGATTTAGAATCATTGCATAATCCTCAACCGTCATCCATGTGAATTTCCATCATCCCAAATCCATCGTGTCGATCATTAACTCATGCGACAATTTAAATCGGATCATGACAATTCAATCATCATGATAATGATTAACTATAAATTCTCGTTAAAATCCATTCGCTCATTATATCGTAAAATACCTCCTCTCTGTAGATTGAGCCAAATATTGTCATTCAAACCCTGAAACTCATTTCCATGAGAAATATGAGGACCACACTCAAATTTGAACCCGATGGTGCTAAGCTACTAGAATCATACCAAAAATGTCGAAGGAAGATAGAGAAAGCAGGTTGGATTCCCTTCTTCTTGAAATACAGTGGAAACAATGTAGAAGTTACCCAGGAGTTTGCATTAGGGTTCGATGGAAAAAAGGAAATTGTTATGGATTTGGAGCTCACAGTTTCAGAAGACTCCATCGCATAGGAAACAAAGCTCTTGGAAGATGACGAATGCTATTTCAAGAGAAAGAAAGTTGAAAAATAAAGTTAGGATCTATTCCTAAAGTCGTCTAGCATGAAACTAGAGTGGTCTAAGGGGATGACATGATGTCTATTGAAAATAAGATGTTGGAACCGATTGATCATGCTACAAAAATATATTACATGCGAAGGTCACTTTAGCATGACCTTCCTTTACCATATTAGGCTCCTATTACACATTAAAGGACAAAATCTCAACTTGCCCTAATTTTTATGGAAATCGTTGACCAAAATGACATAAACTACACAAAATAAAGCCTATAGCAGGTTGATGGAGTGAAACCTGCATCATCATGAACTTCTGAAACTAATATTTTTGGATGAGTTAAGGAAGAGAAATGACACCTCAGAAAATTTCCTAGCCCAAAATCAGTTTGGGGAACCTCAAGAGGAAGAAACAGAACCTAAACTTGAAGAAGCAGGGGAAGAATGTGAAGAGGATGAAGAAAAGTTTGTAGAGGACAAAGAAGAGCCTAAAGAGGCTAAGGAACCTGAGAAAACAGAAAAGGATTTGGGTACGAATGAATAGTATGAAATCAACCCTGAGTTTGAGGAAAGGGATGAAGACATTCAAGTTATCTCGAGCCGTAAAAATCCAACTGAACAAAGAAGCAGGGAAGTTTCAGTGACACCTAATCCACCAAAGATGACGAGGAGTCGAGCCACCAAAATCATTGAAGGATCAAGTCAATTTCTTAAAAAGTATGAGAAGGAGGTAACACTTGAGACCCCTCCCAAGAAAAAACATTCATTGAGACCCCTCCCAAGAAAAAACATTCAAAAATTTCTAGTGAAATGATAGTTGTGTGTGAATAGTCAAAAAAACATAACGAACTACATGGTAACCCTGAGGTGGAGAATATTGTTGAGTAAATCCAATTGGGTAGTTTACCTGCAAATGAAAGTCCAAGAGAAATATCGGTGAATGATATGATTGGTGTTGACAACTCAACATGAAGTGATAAGAGGATTGGTAGACGCAAGAGTAAAATCAAGGAGATGATGGTCATAGACGAGTACATTAAAAGTGGAAATGCGCTATTAAAGGATACTAGTGTCAAATTTTAAGAGGATATTTCTCGGTTTAAAAAGGAGAACAAGAAATCGCTAAGGAAGGCTCAGTGATGGTATAGACGGGAAAAGAAACTTCATATACGGAATAAAAGACTCAAGACCAAGCTTGAAGGGTTGCATATAGGGACTTCTGAACTCAATGTATTTTCTCAAGTAGTCATCTAGGCCTAACACATAACTTTTCATTTTGATCCAAGTATCATCAATTTTGAAGAGCCATATTTTGGAAGGTGACTCAAGGTCCATTAATTTTGCATGAGGACATGCAACTCCTTAGGTATGGGGGAGATGCAAGGTCCCTATTTTTATGTATTTGGTACAGTCTACAAGACCTTTTTTTACTATTTACCTTGCCATCTACCCATCCTAGTACATTATAATGACATATATTTTGTCATTTTGTCCTCAAAGTGCATTTTAGCCTAAGTATTTATTTTTCCTTTTTAAATGAAAAAAATGTGTTTAATATCTCAAGTTGATGTGGTTACTGGAATGTTCTTGTAGCATGTTTGTTGGTCATGTAATTACCTTGATGGTTAGGATATTCATCAAACTTTCCATATGATTCAGAGATGTGGGTTTTGTGGAGAAATGCATACACACAGATACCTACTATCCAAATTGACCAACACTCTAGCAAAAAGAACGTTATTCCTGGTCAAAAATTCAGCCAATTCCTGTAACGCTCACAATTATGTTGCAATTTCATTCCTTCAGTCATGAAATCATAACAAAATGACCAATTATGTAATTATGTTGTCTATTGATTTGTCTGAAGTTGATATTGTAATGTCTTGAGT
The DNA here is from genome assembly GCA_900067695.1 of Picea abies. Lineage (NCBI taxonomy): Eukaryota > Viridiplantae > Streptophyta > Pinopsida > Pinales > Pinaceae > Picea > Picea abies. Next base: position 3,073 of record CBVK0102812205.1, read on the forward strand.
ATCCTTAGTAGATTGTGTATAGAATTGGATGTCTAAGAACTGCTAGTTCTAATTTGAATGTAATTTTATAAATATCTAGAGAATTCATGCATGAATGTACAGATTGATATTAGTTATAAGAAGGAGCAAGACCGAACTCTATTAAAACACTTGTACTCTTTTTTTATTATGGAATATAAGACAGGCTTATCCATATTCATCTTCAAAAATTTTGAGTTTGTAAGTGTGTATTGGAGATACTTATGAAGGAAGGCATGGCCCTCATTTTCTTAGAAGTAGTGCCCTAGTTAGTTTTATTTTTTCATTAGAATTAAGATCTGTTTCATTACTAGTATAATTTAAGAATTTGATTCTTGTAGAAAGTGTGATATAGCTCTATATTAGTGTTATTTGGTTGATGTTATTGTGTTATTCATGTTGTATGGTTCAACTAATTCTTGTTGAGACAGGGATTTAATGCTTGATTTCATATCATTTTTAATTGGTGATTGTCTAAACAAAGAACTGTTAGAGCTGCAGTTTGTGCAATTAATGGTCACCAATTCTTCACTAGTCAAAAACTGCTCATGATAGATAGCTTGTATCCATGTATTATTTTTCAATTATTTTTTTTATGTTTTTAATTGAAGGTTTTCAATTTAGATGGCAGTGGATCCAACAGACTACTTTTGAATATAAAATTCTATATTCAACCTACAATTATACCTAAGAATATCCATTGTTAGATGAACAACTAGTTTTGAGAGTTTGTTTCATATTTTATTAAGAATGGTGTGTCTTTGGTATTCGATCTGCATATATTGTGTCAGGTGCTTTGCAAGTTTACAAACCCATATTGATAATTAATGTACCGAGTTACTATCATATAATTATCCTAACAATTTCTGTAAAAGTGGATCTAGAAAAAGGTTTTCTTAAAGCCATCCATCTAACCCTAGATAGTTGGTCTCATTTCCAAAAACTTGACTATGAAAAAAAACCCTTTAAGTGCAAAATATGCCATGAATATGGACATTTTGCAAAATAATATGCAAAAACATATGAAGGAGCTCCTCCAGACAATCCTAAGAAGAGGGAAGGATGGTAAAAATTTAAGAAAAAATAATCTACCAACAAAGGATCAAATCATAGTTTGATGCACCTAATTCCAACCGATCTAGGGATTCAAGTAAAAAATAAACAAAGACCAACAAATCCTTTGGAATCCCACAAAACAATAAACGAAGAAAAGATTCCAAACCCCCAAATTAAAACTTCAAATAGATATGAATCTCTAGCAAGTGATTCAATAGAACATGAAGTTGATATGTACTCAATACGTCAAGAAGTTCTGGATCCAAATGTTATTTCGCAAAATTATTATTTTCCAAAACAAGTGTACCAAATCCCCGAATCCAAGGAGGAAGAATCAGATGATGAGGGACAAGAAGAGACAAAATCAATAATGGGAAATCACCCCACATGTCAAGGGACAATAGTCACCAAAAGGAAGGCATGTCAAGCTTTGGAAGATGGAGAAATTCAAGGGGACAAAAACATAAAAAGAACAAGAAGGAAAATGAACAAAGACGAGAGGGAAGAGTCAACAAAATAAGAAAAGGAGATGGGACTATAAAAATCCATTGAAAACTCACTCTATCATACTAGGAAAAGAAAAAATGGACAAGAGGCTCATGCATCTCCATATTTACTAGGAGGTGAACCATTCCCCACTCTGTAATCATGATAGTACTCTCCTAGAATTGTAGAGGCTTTGGGCGCAAAAATTATGCATTCTCTCATAGATATAATCAAATTAGAGAAACTTGCCATAATTCCTATTCAGGAGACCAATATGGAATATTTTGAAAGTATACAATCAAGGAAAAAATTATGGAAAAACAGTGAAGGAATGGAAATAAGTTCAAGAGGAGTATCGGAAGGAATATTGACAATGTAGAACACTTCAAAAATCGATCTAGAGTCATCCTTTTGATCGCAACATTGGATTTTGACTCATTTCCATTGTAAATACATAGGTATGCTTTTCACTCTTATAAAATTTTACATGCCAATGAGGTATCTTGAAAAGGTAGGATGTTGGAATTCATTATATTCCATAAAGGAAAAGTTGGATCTACCATCTTGCATACAATTCAAAAAAAGAAGGAGGCAGTATTGTATGTGACCCTATGTGAGAAAAAATGGAAGATCTGATATATGAATGAGATTTGATAGATGTCAAGCCAAGTAAAGGGAAGTTTACTTGGAGAAATAAAAGGATGGGTCCAAGTCACATTGCAACTTGTCTAGATATATTTATTTTCCATAGTAATTTCTTTCTCTCGCACCTCCTTATTTCATCGAAAATTATCCCTTCTAAAATTTCTGATCACAAGCCCGTTGTTTTATTCTTTGAACCCCGAAACAATTTTGAGTTGATTCCTTTCATAATCAACCCTCTTTGGCTATATAATGAGGAAGTTTTTACTCTTGTAGGGGAGGTGTGGAGACTCCCCATTTCAGGGTCTCTAAATTAAATTTGGAAGAATAAATTAAGGTCAACAAAAACAAATTTTAAAGAAATGGGCCAAGATAGTCTTTGTACCACCATAGAAAGAAAGGTTAAATTGTCAAAGAGATCTGGAGGAGATTCAACAAGTTATGGAGGAGGGAGAAATAACTAAGCATATGTTGCAAGAACAGAGAGATGCATGTCGAAAAATACAAGAAGCTTAAATGAAAGAGGAAGAAGACTAGGGAATGAAATTGTGAATCCTTTGGTTAAAAGTAGGAGATAGGGACACCACTTTCTTTCACAAACAAGCTAAAGTAATAAGGTGGAAAAAAATTGTTAAAAAAATACATCTAGAAGATGGGAATATTATAGATGAGTTTGAAAAAGTAAAGGAAGTGACCAAGCAAAATTTTCAAAAGTTATATACACGGGAGGAAGAAGGAGAACATAATGTAAATATCAGATAAATTCTTGAGCACATACCTAATATTATAACCAGGGAAGAAAATTTAATCCTCCTTAAAAAAAGTAGAAGATGAAATGGTGCAAGTTGTCTAGAGTTTGAAACAAGACCAAGCATTGGGTCCTAACAGGTTCTTAATTCACTTTTTAAAGTTTTGGGGAATTAGTGAAATTTGATCAAAAAAAGATGCTAAATTACAGTTTAAGAAAGAAAAAGTTGTTGGGGAAACTAACTCCACTTTTTTGGCTCTCATCTCCAAAGAGGAAAATCCCTCCACTTTTTCCCGCTTCCAACCAATCTCTTTATGAAACTCCTCTTACAAGATTTTAACCAAAATTATTGCAAACAAGATGAAGAATGTCATGACAAAATTGATCTCAGAAAATCAGGGTGGTTTCATGCAAAAATGTCAGATAGTGGATAATACTATTCTCGTCTAGGAAGAAATCCATACCAGTAGAGAAAGTAAAGAAAAAAGGATGATTATAAAAATGGAGATGGAAAATTCCTTTGATGGGGTTCATCACCCCTTTCTTTTTTTTTGTTTTAAGTAAGTTCAATTTTGTTGAGGTATTCATGGCTTGGATACAAGCACACATCAGATCTCCACACATGGCTCCTATGATAAATGGAAGGCCCACCTCTTTCTTTAAAATCATTAGGGAACTATGGAAAGGTTGTCCCTTGTCTTCTCTTCTTTACAGAACAATGAATGAAACTTTAAGTCGGAAACTTGAACATGAAATAAAAATAGGAACGATTCAAGGTCTATTTTTTAAAAGAGGAGTCAAGGAAATCAATCATTCACAGCTTGTTGATGACACATTGCTTCTTGGAGCGGCCTCAATAATAATAAAAAAAATATTTCAAAAAGATTTTAGATAGTTTTTTAAATGCTTTAGGAGGAAAAGTAAACAATATGAAAAGTCAAATATGTGGGTGGAACATCTCAGAAGCACATTTGCAGGAAATATCAAGAATACTTGTCTTTCCCAATGTAGAGTCATGGACATCTTTCAAATACCTAGGAATTCCAATATCCTTGTGAAATACCACATCGCAACTATGGCAGGGGGTTATAAATAAAATGGAGACACAAATTCAATAGCGGGGAGAAATATGGTTGAATCTAGAAGGAAAGATGACTTTTACTAAATTTGTCCTCTCTACTCTTCCCATTTATCAATGTGTTACAATGCTTGCACCAAAGGGAATCATGGAGCAGATAGCTAGAAACATAAGGAAATTTTTATGGGAAGGAAGTAAAACCAAATCAAAAAAAATCCTTCTAATAAATTGGAACATCACTAGATCAAATAAAGATAGGGGGTATTAAAATTGAAGATCTAGCTCTAATGTATATTTCCATGAGAACCAAAATCCTTTGGATATTAGTGGCAGGAGCCCAAGAATGGTAGAAGGATGTAATCCTTAAAATGTATTTTAGAGGATCATGAAAAATATACTTGTATTACCCCATGACATCTTCTAAAGGGTCAATTATTTGGAGGCTTTTCAAATCAGTAGTGTGATTTAATCCAAATTATCGTGGGTACTAGGTAATGGGAAATCAATAAATCTATGGTTAGACAATATTATTGAGGAACCACCATTAAAATCTATAGATTATTTAAGACCCTTAAAATCTTGGTGCATAATAAATGTCTACCTTAAGCTCTTAGATATCACAAAGTGGAGTGAGGAAGGAAGATGGAAATGTTGGAAAGTGATTTCCCCTCATGAAGGACTAGCTAAAAAAGTAAATCCATTATTCAATCTACTAGCAAGGTGCGCTCCAGTTGACCCTAATTTTCCTAATGATAAGGGATGGGGTACAAAAGGATATACAATAAAATAAGGATAAAATCGTTTAATACTATATTTCCCTTGTCCTCCAAGACCGAAAATATGGTAGTATATATGGTGGGGTGACTCTCTTCCCAAAGTAATTTTTCTTTTGTTGGGTCATGGTTCATGGGAAACTTTTAACAGTTGAAAATATATAGAAACAAGGAATAAATGGAACCTCTAGGTGTGTTCTATGTCATGAAGTGAAGGAAACCATACATCATCTTTTCTTTTACTTCCATTTCTCCAAGCAAGTATGGGAGCATATATACAAGAAAATCATAGAAATGGTCACCCTCCTAGGAAATTAGGGTGAAATGTTTGTTGAATGGAAGAAAATATACTCAGATACTTTTCAAAACTAAATCATCCTCAAATGGATTTGGATTACCATTCCAAAATTTGTCTACTAGGAGATATGGATAGCTCTGAATAAGAAATTTTTTCAACAAATAAATCTCCCTCCATCCATTGTTGTATCCTTGGCTTATAGCGTGGTTGTGGAAGTCGTCTAGATTCAAGGACTAAAAGGATCATCATGGCCAAATATGGAACAAGCTAAGAGAACGTGGGTTAATAGAATTTTGAATCTAGAGAAAGTGGTCATTCAAAAGCATATGCCTATAATTTTGCATAATGAAAAGTGGAAATTAATAATGGAAGAGGTAGATTTCGAAAAATGGAGAAAGGGGGGGGAATGCATTTTATTCTTTGATGATGATTCAAAAGGTAATATGTGGGCAACAAGTGCGGGGGGGTTATTTTTGATCCCAAAGGAACAGAAATAAATCCATTCACATGGGGATTGGATCATTCTACAAATAATCAGGTTGAGGCGACGACATTATATATGGGATTGAAATTAATCAAATTTGATCAGTACAAGGAGGTAATAGTAATCAGAGATTCAAAACCTATAATAAATGGAGTAAGGAAGCAACACAAACATGGCCATCATAATCTTGTTAGAGAATTTCAGAGAATATGAAAGAAATAAAAAATATTCAAGGATCTGGAACATTATCACATACTAAGGAATTTAAACCGAAGAGCATATATTTTGACCAAAGAAGCTTGCGGCCTAGCCCAATGTATGTTAAAGAAAATTCACGCTTACAAAATCAAACATTTAGCCTAATTTTAATGTTTTGAATCTCAAAATAAAATTGGGGGGACTCCCCAATTCACTACATGCATTTTCAAAATACCCCAAGCAACCAACTCAGTGGGATTAGCTATAGGACATGATGGGTATATCGTGCAATAGAATATATTTCTCATAGGCCAATTATGGACACATATGGACAAAACTAAGTGGACACTTCCCTCAAACTTTCTTAGCTCAAGTTTTCTTTGTTTTTTAATTTTATTTTACTACTTGGGAACTATGTTCAAATATATACTTGTAAGTGTCTTAGAAAAAACACAGAGATAGAAAATGTATTTTCTGAAAGGGAGGCTGAAATTTTGTACCAGTTTAGACTTCTTCATTTTTTATTGAAGAATCGATGTACTTGACCATTATTCATCTTTTCTGCAACATTTTGTTAATATAAAAAACCAGTCATATATAATATATATATATATATATATGACTGGTTTTTTATATTAACAAAATGTTGTAGCAAAGATGAACAATGGTCTAGTACATTGATTCTTCAATAAAAAATGAAGAAGTCTAAACTGGTACAAAATTTCAGCCTCCCTTTCAGAAACCAGTCATATATACACACACACACACACACACCTTAGCACAATTGTGGATATTATACCATGGTATGTCAAACCCATCCATATTCATGACACATGTTGTTTCCATTACCATATAGAATTCAAACTGCATTATGAGACATTTATACATTTTGGCATACAACATTGGTCAAAAGAGCCTCCTATTTCTAGTCTTCATGAATTGTTATCCAAGATATTATGTACACAAGATAACTATCAGTTATTTTATAAGAAAGAATGTGTTGGTGGTAGAAAATGCCAAGAATGTTACGACGTTGCACCCTTTAGTACTAAGTATTTTATTAATATTAATGATCCTCAATAGTCAAATATCACTATGAAGTGGAAGAGGTATGAATATGTAAAGTACACTCCTATCATAGATTCATTAGCAACCTCAAGAAATATTGGTTTACTTGAAGAAGATAAACGAATGACATCTTTCATGAAGAAACAATGATAAAAAGTATAGATATATCACACACTTTCATAGAGCACTATGGTAGGACATATTGTTCAAGCAATCATGTGAAATATTTTTGAGAGGAATAATATTATAAATGTTTGATTTCACTATGAAATACAATTTCAATGCCAGTTTTAGTAAAATTGGACTAATAAGTAAGAATCTAGACTAAGAAAAAATGAATTTCAAATTTGAAAGTGTTCAATATCATTGCTTGTAAAGTGTAAAATTGGATTCCTAATGTGTGAATATTAGTTTTTGAAAGTGTGAATTTAGATTCCAAAAATGTGAATTTTGAATAATTTAGATTTCAAAATCATGAATTTCAATTTTGAAAGTGTGAATTTGAATTCCAAAAGTGTGAATTTTGAAATACAAAAGTGTTAATTTTGATTACAAAATTATGACTTTTGATTCCAAAAGTGTCAATACTAAATAGCTACAATGTGTATTTAGATTTTGATATTTTGAATTAAATTATTTTCTAATGTGTGTACAAGAGTGTAAATTATATCAAGTGATCTGGATGGATCATTATATTTTTTTTCATCTATCTTGATCTTTTAATAGTGGAAAAAATTGGAGGATTTAGCTTGCAAGGCCATTTTAGTGGTAGGTCCTAGTTTGGAAAATTGGGGTCTGAAACCTTCTAGAGCCGTTTTGAGGCATTAAACGACATTTTTTGTGGTAATGGTATTTAAAATTGTTTACAACCCCTTAACAGTGTTCTACACTCCTAGAAATTTCCAACGGTGCAAACCATGTGTCAATCATAGTTCATATGCAAAATCTATGCCTATCACAAATTGACATATCATGCTGACCACCATGGTACGAGAGGATGCCATGTCATTCCCCATTACTCATTCATATGGGGATAGCCACATGAGTTATTTCAAGAAAATTCTATAAGGTTCAAAACCATACCACAATTGAGGGTTGAAAAAGTCAAAAACCTACCCCTAGATTGCTATCAGGCTATGTTAAATACTGGGCCTCTAGGAGGACAAGGGTTATATTCTATGTTACTATATTGTGTTCCATAGCATGATAGAACAACTAGGATTGGGAAATTAGAAAGCATAACAGATGGGTTAATGTTTTGTAGTAGTCTAACATGCCACGGGTCTCATGTAACTCCATAGAGAGTTGCTTCTCCTTTGTACTTACGTTGTTTCCATACCATAGAAAAGAGAGCAGAGCAACCTCACCTTCTAGTTGGGTTTTCTCACATAAGGGTTTCTGATAGAAAATATGTGTTATCTTGTGGATGGTAAGTGATTGTATTTTATTGTTCTCTATTTTACGCATTTTATCTATTTTATGCATAAGCATAAATCGATAACTAAATATTCTGGAATCTAAAGGAATTTAACCTTCATAATGTAGATTCCAGTTTTATTTATTAGATCTATTGTGATGAATTGTTCCAGTGGAATATCCAAGTTTTATTTATTAGATCTATTGTGATGAATTGTTCCAGTGGAATATCCATAGGAATTTAGAGATCCCCAAGATTGAAAAGATGCAACAAAATAAATTAAAACCAGTTATGGCATTCATTTCATTGCAGAGTTAAACTTTTTCGAGGAAATTTAAGGTAAGGTATAATAAGGTTCCAATCATTTAGTCATTTTTAACAACATCCTCACCTTAACTGCAAACACTTTAACGTTTTTATTGTAGAACATTTATTCAAAAAACCCACATCTTGGGCTAGGATATAAGGCAACAATTGAACCTCAATAGTTTTACCTAAAGAAATAGTTATTAATTGGATTCGACTACTACTTTATGAGTTCTTAGATGATAGAATCCATTTAAAAATCACAAGTATGAAAGTTCTTTATTCAAATAAATTATCATTCATTGGTATCACTCTCACTCTCTCCTTTATGTTCAACCTTTTCATGTTTTACCTCAATTTCCTCAAACCCCTTCCCCATTGTTTTTATTG
>CBVK0102812265.1:0-10844 GCA_900067695.1 Picea abies
AGAAATTATTTGGTACCTTGGAACTTGCATGCCTCAATGGTAGGTTTCCTTTCTTTTGATAGTGGGTTTTCATCATTGACCCTTGATCGAGAGATTCCACCGAATGTTCAACCTCAACTCATTTATTCACATTCGGGGGATTGTACTAGTGTACCTTGGGAGTCATTGACATTAATGGTGATTTCCCTCGCACTTGTTAACGGTTTCATCAATGACCAGTAATCAAGTGGTTTCTACCATGTTTGACTTTAGCACATGTAATCACATGGTTAGATTTGTACTTTTAGGTGACGAGATTGAAGATCCTGACTCTCATCTCTTTGATCTAGGTTGCGATGGAATATGTATAATTTACTAACACATAGATCCACTTTGTATGTCTTGTGGCTATGTCGTCTTAAGTTGAATTTTCTTGCATGGATCCACAGTGTATTCTTGGTGGCTATGCGATATTTTGACGGTATGGATCCATGGTGTATGGTTGGTGGCCATGACCTATGTTTCTGATGTCATCTGTCCATGATCTGAGTATGGGAATGCCTACCTCAGAACTAGTATGATATTTTGTAGATGCTTGGTTGTTTGCAGGTTTCTGATTAGGTGTGCTCCTGGTTTCCGACACACACATGGAGTTTACAAAGTATTTCGGCTGTCACTGATTCTGGCCTCATACTTTGGGCGGCATTCTGTTACACATTATTTTGGTCATCTTGGTGATCTACTAACAATGGTGTACTCAGGTTACCAACAAGAACTTTCTCCTGAGAAAAGTGGCATTTATCTCCTTCCAGAAAACATATTTTCAAAGTGAGTTTGCAGGATGCATATGGCTTAGGGTGAGAGAATGACCCATTCTTGTAGGCCACCTTCATCTAGGCTGCAAACTTCTCACAGGTTTCTCTATACACAGGGTGCGAACTTGTTTTTGAACTTGGAAAAGAGAAGAAGTCTCGAAGGTTCTAGAAGGGAATCTTCTAGAGAATGAGTTGGCATTCGTATGCTTGTCATTTTACTGGCTTCTCTGATTTGGTGGGATCATTCTCATCCATGTAACCATCTCACCCTCTCCTATATATTAAAAGGATTCTCATGGAAAAGGTTAAGAAAGATTAATTGAAGAATTGGTGAAGGAATTGTGTGAAGAACCCTGCTTGAACAGAATCTCGGAGACTCTAGTAGGTCTATCAAGAGGAATTGGATCTTCTTCATGCAAGGAAAGAGCAAGTGTGGGTGTTGGAACCAAGAGTCACCAAAAGGAAGCTTACGACATCAAGGCAATCAGTTTGTATCTTCTACTTTCAATTAATATGATACAGTGACATGTCCTTTTCCCATAAAGCCATTCTTACTTTATTATGTAACTCCTTGATCATATGCATAAGTTGTCGATTGAATACATTTTTCTATATTCACTTTGTTTGTTTTGTGTTGTCTTGGTCTTGACCTCACGAGAGCATCGGAGTGAAGCGGAAGCAACAAAGACCTAAGGAAGTGATACAAATGTATGTCACTTGTTCCTCCTTACTAGCTAATTCAATGGTCGTAACTTAGGGAAAGAGTCATCTTCTGTCCTGTTTTGTTCTAGATCCAGGTGGATCTAGGGAGATATGTTAGTATCCACACCCACTGATTAGTCCGATAATAGATGCCATAAACAAAGATAAAGGGAAACATGGGAAATTTGATAACCTATGGCTGGTTATGTTCAAAATAGCAGCTTATCATGGGAGCAATGCCTATTTGTTAGAAAAAAATAATGGAGAAATCATTGGAGGAGGGCCTGTGAATGGTAGGTTCCTCAAGCATTACAGTTTTTGAAAAATCATCACCCCACCATTCATTGTAAATAATTTTTTTGCGTTTTTGTTTTTTTTTGCGCCTGAAAAATTGGAATCGANNAGCATAGTTGAAGCCCGAGGTGAAGGCCCTGAGCTATGCTAGATAGATTTTAAGTTTTCAAATAAAGGTCAACAGATTCAAATAGTAATAATAGGCCACATCCCAATGGGTAGGCACTTGGTATTCAGTTCTTTGCTACCTCACAAGGAGCATAGCATCCCCAGTTGGAGCCAATGTTATCACTATAACAATTTTTGGATGGAATCCAAGTTTCAAAATTTTAACGAAGAGCTATATTTCTATGGAAGTATGATAATTTGGAGGACCAGGCTATATCTAGCAGTGTATGGACAAGCATAGGAGAGGCACAAAAGGTAGGACTCGACAGAATGACAATATTTAAAGTGGCCCAGATCAATGGCTAAGGCGCATATCGATGAATAAAAAAGCATGGAAAATAATCATTCGAAGGCAGGCTGGGGAAATTTTTCATGGTTTTATCCATGCATTTGTGGCACCTCTAGAGTTACATCGGGGAAAAAATAAGTCTGAATAAAACCACTTTCTCCAACCCCTGATGTCAAAAGTTGTTGGATCAATGTGGACCATAGATCATAGAGCGATCTAGATCAACGATTGAAGCTCATATCGGCAATTGAAGTAGTGTAAAGATTAATCAGTCAAGGGTAGGCCAGGGAAAACCATCATGGTTTTATCCATGGATGCATGGCACCTCTATAGGTACATCAGGGCAAAAAGCGGTCTCCCTAAAATCGTTTTCTCCAACCCCCGATGTCGATGGGTAAGTATAAAAGGAGGACCCCCGACATTATTTTATGATATTTTGAAGCATTAAAACGTTTGGAAATTGACGCAAAGAATCCATTTGAAACTCAAGCTCATAAATGAATCAGATTCATGCTTCCTTCACCACTTAACAGGTGTTTTTCACCATGGATGCTAATCCTGTTGTTTTATTCATGAATGAACCAAACATCTCCTCCAGAGAAGAATCCCTAATTGACAAAGACTCTGATGTTTTCAACACAGAGATAACAGTTTCACCCATTTTTGTATCTAGATCGAATTTGTTAGACAATGTAGGAACGCGCATACCTTTCCTCGAAGCAGCTCAAGCCTCCACCACCCCTTATGTCATAGAAGTAGTCTTTCCTTTCCCTGAATTTGTAAGCTGGTGTGTAGAGCGATATTCTCAGGAAGAAATAGTCATTTTGAATATATTAGGGTCAGTGGTTTTATGTGAAATAGACAGTCCATCGTTCCGACACACCCTCAGTATACCAGAGTCCTCCCCCATAGTGTCAAATCCCTTCAAGGAACATAAAATGATCACGATCTATAGAGAATTCCCACCATAAGTAAAAACCCTGTTTCCGCAGACCATTGTCAAGCCTGAACACCATTCAAAGAGTCTTTTGTTACTTGCCATTGTAAGTGTCATGCTCATCGAAGTCCAGTGGGATTGTTCTCTGCTAAGTCAAATTTTATGGTTGGAAAAAGACAAGTTTGTGGTATAAGTCATGTTAGGTTTCCTATTGATTTTATTTATGTCTCGTCAGTCAGTCTGTGTCATTTTTGAATAAATTATTGCTGACAATATGCATCAACAACTGGTTAACTTCAATTCATTGAGACACTTCGGATACTACATGCACTTGTTGAGAATGTTTCTGGAATCTAACAAAACTGAATTTCCTAAGACTTCATTTATTTTCACTGAGTGTAAAAGGCTCACCATGCTTATTTTCATCAATAAGATTATGTCCAGGGTGTGCAGTCTTATTTTCGGCTCAGATCTGCTAATGATTCTAGAGGAAATGAAAATCTCTTTACAACCAAATCCAGAGAGCAAGATAGGAGATTGGATGTTGTTCATACAATCTACTGTGATCTAGGTATATGGATATCAGGAAGTACCTTATCTTTTACCAATCTTTCTGAATCCCAAAATATTTTCTTTGGAGTTCATAATACAAAGGATCATCTTAGAGACAGAGAATTTTTTGAAAGCGCACAAGGATTCTAACTTAAAGTTTCCTTTCATAGTTAGACCCTTTGTGATAAAGAACAATTCATGTTTTCCTCATATCCAATCCAAACTCAGTGAATTTGGGTTCACACAATTGCAGGGGAGAAAATATGATCTGCATTAGATCATATCGAAGAGGATATTGGCGAGCAAACAAGGCCCCTATGAACATGAGAAAGTTGAAATATTCGATAAGCTAGCCAATCTAGAAACCTGTGTAGATGTTGGCACAGGGGCAGACCCAAGGTTCAATGCCCTAACTACCGGACCTTTCGGCAACACCTGCGAAGCAGATGAAATCTCACCCGAGGTAGAGACATGGGTGGTTGTAGGACTCAGGTGTCTGAAACCTTAGCTGGGACAAAGATCTATGATTATCTTTCTTACAGCGCACTTAGCATCAATTATTTCCTAACATACTTTCATTACTACACTTCACAGAAAGCACAGAGTACCGCAGTAATTACTCAGATCTAGCACTTAGCAATGATAAACAGGTTATACTCAATATATTAAGTAGTTAACATCTTATGTATCATATCTAGCATGAATTCATATCTCATAAGCACAAAGCATCAATAAATATATCTAAACATATTAGAGCACTTAGCAAGAGAGAGACAAACACATCAACACAGTACACAGAGTTACCGTGGTTCACCCCCACCCTGGGGCTACGTCCACAAAGCCTTCTTTATATTATCTTGGTCAAGCAGTTACAGCACGGAGCTTCAATGACCCTTACCCCACACAGGAAAAGAGATCTGCGCAGCTTACTAGATCCTCTTTCCCCTGGTTGATCCAAGCACTAAGCCTTCTCACACTTTGTGCACTCAACACTATTATAGCATGCACAGAGCTCTTCCGGTCACACAGACTTTTGATCACATAGATCCAACTTATGCACTAAGCCATCGACTAGATAGTGCCCTCTTTTTTTACATGGCCTAGACCTCTATTTATACATAGAAAAAGGCCTAAACAAGGGCCGACATCCCTTTCCCGTTACAATATTCCCAAAAAAACCCAAAAAGGTTTTACAAAAGGTGGCAAGATCCTATGATCTCTGCTTCATTATGCGCTCCGCCTTTGACAGGTAGTCGAAATACCAAATGGTCAACTATGACCAAGTATTCCTCAAAACTTGGTCGAGGGCCAAGCCCCCAACACTCACCTGTGACTCATCCCGAGTCACTCTTCTCTGGGTAACTCTGCCTTGAAGGACTTGAGCTTCACTCAAGCTGCTTCGACCTGTTGCTTTGCTACTGCTTCTTTCTCGAAAAAATCCTAAATGAGTGCATTACTAACTGGTCCTTCTAAGCGCTTCTTTGTTGTGTTCACAACCTGTTCCAGGTATGTCCCTTGGCTCTCAATCTCTAAGAATAGTTGGCATGCCCTATCTTGTAAAGGTTGAAGTTGTTGCATCACTTCCATGACCTTGCTCTGGATCATATGAATTTTTTGTTGCACGACGCGTTGTTTGTGGGACCTCTTCATTTTCTCTATGGTCGGTAGGGCCTTCAGCTGTAACTGTAACTTCTCATATTGGTACTTCACCTCCTAGAGCTGTGACTCCAATTTATGCAATTCAGGGTTCTTGGATAGGTTCTCATGTATCTGTGCACTTCTACTACTTAATTTCTTACATTCTTCAGTGAGTGCCTTAATCCTTTCTATTGTACTTCAGGCATTCACTTCTCGTTGGTCACATTCTTCTTGTGGAGTACTAGGTATAGCTTGGAGATCTAGTTCTACTACACTTTGTTGCAGTTGTTGAATGACTTCAGCAAGCTTCAGTACTTGTTGTTCTATGGGTTATTCGTCCTTATGTTCTAAGCCAGTCATAGAGAGAAATTCTCTGTTGACTGCTTCTTCGATCCCAATTTACTTCGTGAGAAGTTGCTTCTTCTCCTTTTGGATCTTTGCGTTTTCTTTATCAAAATTCTCTTGGATGGCCTCCTTCTCTTGCTGTGCATCTTCACATTTCTCTATGATTTCCTCATGTGCGTGCTTTAGGGCCTCAGTGGTCTGCACTATTACTTCTTCTACTTTCTAAAGGCGTACTTCGACTAGGTCAGCAATCCTGCGAAGTCGAATTGACTCGTCTCCTGCTTTAGGTGTTCCTTCTGGCATAGGCACAGTGGAGACTGCGCGATTAGACTAGAGGGCTCACTGTACTCCTTGGATCTTGACTTCAATTCTATTGTACATTGTCTGTTGCTTGGCCTCCTGCTTTTCTATGATCTGTTCTATAGATTCATTCAAATTCACAAGGAGAAAGTTGAAGTCATCTAGATTGAGCATGGTCTTCATCTTGGTCATGGTCACTTTGGCTTTCTTCTTAATGGAATACTTCGAATGTGACCCTTTTCTTTTCTTTAGAACTTTGACTTCATCTTTTGGTTGTTGTTCAAATTATTCTAGGTCTTCATCGTTACCTTCTTCATATAGTGTGATGGAATCTGTCCTTACAGAGTGGCTATCCACATCTTGAACCTCTTCATTTTTCTTCATCTCCTTTGTCTTCTTTGTCTTCTTTCTTTTCTGTGTCTTACTGGGCCCAGGTGTGTCCTATGCAGCTTCTGGGCTACTGATATCTAAAATATCTGTTGGATCTGCTGCAACGAGGAGGTCTACCAACCATTCCTTGGTGATCTCTTCAAGGTCTTCTTATGTCAATTTATAATAGGACTACAGTTGTTCCTGGTGCTCATCAGTACATGGAGTTAGGTATATGAAGTGGAGGTCCATGCAGAACTTCATTAAGGGTCTGAATCTGTGGATTGTGTTCGGAGTAATGTGAGGTGTGGCTTGTATCGTGGTCTTCAACTGGATGTAGTATCTGTGAAAGAGGGTATTCAACTTCCATTGCCTGCTCATATATGTCGTGTACCATAATGTACTGAACTTCATAGCCAATGGTTCAAACAGTAGGGTTTCAGGAAAAGAAGCATTCTCCAACATCTCCCATGCTATGAAGGCAATCAGGATGAGAAGCCAGCTGAAATGGAACTCGTATCCTTTGTCTTGTTCTTCTCTACAATCCAATTCGAGTTGATCCGCTAAGTACTTCATCCAGTTCATTTGGACTCCTTCTACGCATTTTCCTACGAGATCAACTACAAACCCAGATACTTGCGTCAGTCTGTTCTTGCGGACTAACTTTCCTGTGATCATCTGACAGGTGAGGCACATTGCGCCACTATCAATAGAGGTTACCTTGTAACCTTGCAGACCTTTTTCAACATTTCCATAGGCCTCTTTAATATTCTGTGAAAGAGTGTAATCCACGATCTTCCCAGGGTAATAGTCTTGTGGGTCACGTCCCTTCATACTCAGCCCGGTGATCTGATTGATCAATGCCATATCAATCTTTATACACTGGTTCAACCAAAGATATCCTCCGTGGTAGCTCGCCAGTAGAAATTTTACACAATCGTTCATCTCCTGGTGCCTGCCAAAGTGTGGAATCTTCATTACATTAAATAAGGTTGACTACGTGAGTTTCATCATCCAATTCTAAGGGACGATCTTGGAATTATTCCCCTTTTTCATCGTCAGATACTTGTGTAGGGAAAGCATACTGTAGGTTTTCCGGTCACCAAGGTTGAAGTCGCAAAACTTCAATGCTGCAAGCTTGGTCTACTCAATGTGAACTACATGCACACCCTTCGGTAGGTATGCAGTGATCATAGGATAGTTGTATTCTTGGGGCACACTGTCATGGTTGATTTCACCTTTCAGAGGAGGTATGTAGGAGGGCAGGATGCTCAGGATCAGTTTGGCATTCACGATGTCATCTCTATGTTTAGTGCATTTCTCGACAGTCTATCAGGATGGTCTAGCTCTAGAAGTGGATGGAGAAGTTGCTAGTCCTCTTGACGACGAGGCTTGGACTTCGGTGAACATTCCTCTTTTCAACATAACTCTTTCGGTTCTTAAGCTAGCAAGTACTTCTCTCATCGATTCTTCTACTGCGCTAAGCTCGTCACACATGTAAGCTCAGGATCAATTTCTCAGGTTTTCAATGGGATGAAGGTACCATAGTTGATTAAAGAGAAAGGCAAGGTAGTCATTATTCCACATTACAGGTATTCTGTGAGCTCAAGATCTCAATTGGAAAAAGAGTCTTCCGGGCATGGCACGACGAGATAAGTAAGTAAAGTTGTAATAGACTACTTGCAATGGATAGGAGGGTCCATTAACTATTGATCTGTCCATTATGGCATAGTCTAATGGTCAGGTAACAGGTCATAACTTTCTTTTGAGCCATTCGGGCCATCAGCGGAACAGGTATATCATCTTCTAATGACTATATTACTTTGACATGGTGAAGTGCCATATGTCATTGTTCTGCTATCTCGGTGAAGCTCAAATTTTGCATGTTTTCCTTCTGCGGGGTTTCTTCTAGAATTTTTTGTAATTTCTCCAACTTTGCTTTCTTCTTCATGAGTTTTCTAGAATTCTTCCTAGTGAGCTTTGTCTCGATCATCCTTTTTTCATTCTGATTATTTTCTTCTCTTGGCATGGTAACTTCACAGTGCTGTGATTCTTTCTTCAGATCCATGGGTCTTACTTGTCCAACATATTTTTCAGTCCTCTGTGGTTCTTCTAGAATTCTATCAACTTTGTCATTCAAGTTCCTGCGGTCAAGAACCCTTGATCAGTTCTCCCATTCTTCAATCAATTGAGCGATCCTTCTAGTCAAGAAGTCTCTTAACTCTTGTCTCTATTATTCTAGGTCCTTTTCTGCTTTCTATTTTCTGGCTTGATATTTCTCAATCCAAGGTTTACCAAGTAACATATTAAATGAGGCATTGTCCTCCACAAACTTAACAATCTCAAAATATTCTTCTGTCAAAGCTCCATGAGCATTCATAGATATCTAAGTGAGCTTTCCACATAGGTTTACCATCTTTCCTCTTAATAACCCTATTCCTCCTAATGAAGGGGTCATGTCAAGTCTTCCTATATCTTTCCAAGTTCCTTTTGTCATAATGTTTACCTGTGTTTCTTTATCCAAAACACAGTCAATGTTGAATTCTCCTATTCTCACTTTGATCTGTTCTTTCTTCTTGAAGATATCTGATAGCCTAACATGTTGGTGGTCATTCAAGGTATCTCTCATCTATAGAAATATCTTTTCTGATTCTTTCTGAGTTTTTGCTATAATCTTTGTCTCTTGATCTCCTGCTTTCTCTATATTCATCTTTTCAAGCCTAACAATCATTCTAGGGCAATCCAGTACTTCATGGTCCATAGACTTACAACAAGATGTCTTCGCCCAGGGAATTCCTTAGCAATATGTCTGGGCCTTCTGCAATTGTAACAAAGAGTCCATCCTCTCTTTATCTTCAATGATCCCCAACTTTCAGGTACTGTGTGCTACGATCATAACGGTTAGCCTACAAAAAATTCTTTCAAGAACTCTGCATCCATTGGTTAGTCCCAAAATTCTCTCTATGCATAGGTATAACATATCTATCACTATACTTATCAGATCTATTCATATCAAACTTTGTTTCATCTAATAATGCCCTAGTTTTCAAGATAGGATAGAATCTATCAAACATACCTAGATCCATGCTTTAGAAACAAAAAATTTCACTTATCTTACTTCTACAGAGCACAAAGCTTCTAGATCTAAGACTTTTAACTATTCTTACCTTTATCAAAGCATGGAGCTTATAGATATTACCTTTTTCTTGTATATCTAACCTCTTTCTTCACAGATCTAACTTCTTTTTCTTTAGATCTGACCTCTCTTCTTCAAATCTGGCCTTTCTTTCTTGTCACAAAGCTTCATAGGTCAAACAGAATACTGTGCACTAGGGAAATAGATCTATGCACAGAGCTTATTTCGCATAGATCTTCTTCTTCTTCAATTCCCATCAATCACAGTTCCAAGTCTCGGCAACAGAACCATTTGTTAGCATAGGGGCAGACCCAGGGTTCAACGCTCAAGAGCGCACCAACAAATCCCTAACTACCGACCCTTTCAGCAACACCTGCGAAGTAGATGAAGTCTCACCCGAGGTAGAGGCAGGGGTGGTTGAAAGACTCAAGTGTCTACAACCTTAGCTGGGACACAGATCTGTTATTATCTTTCTTACATCGCACTTAGCATCAGTTATTTCCTAACATACATTCATTGATACACTTCGCAGAAATCATAGAGCACCGCAGTAATTACTCAGATCTAGGACTTAGCAATGATAAATAGGTTATACTCAATAGATTAAGCACTTAGAATCTTATGTATCATATCTAGCATGCATTCATATCTCATAATCACAAAGCATCAATAAATCTATCTAAACATATCAGAGCACTTAGCAAGAGAGAGACAAACACATCAGCACAGTACACAGAGTTACCATGGTTCACCCCCACCCTTGGGCTATGCCCAAAAAGTCTTCTTTATATTATCTTGGTCAAGCAGTTACAGCACGGAGCTTAAATGACCCTTACCCTGCACAGGAAAAGAGATCTGCGTAGGTCACTAGATCCTTTTTCCCTGGTAGATCCATACACTAAGCCTTCTCACACTCTATGCACTCAGCATTATTACAGCATGCACAAAACTCTTACAGTCACACAGACTTCTGATCACATAGATCCAACTTATGCACTAAGCCATCGACTAGACAAGGCCATCTTTTCTTACATGGCCAAGACCTCTATTTATACATAGAAAAAGGCCTAAACAAGGGCTGACATCCCTTTCCCATTACAATATTCCCTAAAAAAAACCAAAAAAGGTTCCACAAAAGGTGGCGAGATCCCGTGATCTCCGCTTCGCTATGTGCTCTGCCTTCGACAGGAAGTCGAAGTACCAAACGGTCAACTATGACCAACTATTCCTCAAAACTTGGTTGAGGGCCAATAGTAGTCACTCTACAGCATGATCAGAAAAATGTTGGTTGTGGAGCCTGATTATCTTCCTGATGCAGAG